>ML335104.1:0-12500 GCA_005239505.1 Nicotiana paniculata | reverse complement strand
TTCTACACGAAGGAACAAAAAGGATGACTAACCTGCAATTTGAACTTTCTGCTATGAAGGAGAATGAATTTCTCTTTGTATTTGTAAAAAATAAAAAAAGAATATTCGTTGCTTTTGAGAGATATTAGCAGACTAGCGGACAAGATAAAAAATTGAGAAAGACCATGAATTAGGGCTTCAATCAATAAAAATGTCTTAACTTTTAAATTTAATACATTTCAGTTCCTTTTTACAACTTTTGAGTAATTACCAAGTTGAATTTTGAGAATTTGGGTATTATATGAAGGACTTATTCAACAAATTTTGTTTTAATTTGAAAAATTCTTTGTGGTTTACGACTCACTAAAAAATGCGCCCAAAACGCCCGTGCATACGCCCCGGATTGCCGGACGTACGCTTCTTGAGATTTTCGTCCCACACCATCGCCCCATGGCGTTTTTGGTGCGCCTCGCCTCAGGGCTCGCCCCGAAAAAGCCTTTTAAAATACTGATTATACCCACATGACAGTGCGGTCTTTCTCCGAATCCTATGTAAATACGGAATACTTCTCGTACCGGAATGACCTTTGCCTTTTTCTTGTCACATGGCATAACTTATGAAATCCAGCTGCATTGTACTAATTTGACATGATAATAAAATAATAAGGTGAAAACTTTAGTACCCACACACAGGAACCTCAGCAGCAGCAGCAGTAAACTTTTTAAGAGATGGGCAAGTGGTCCTTAGCTGAGAGGTTGATGGGCCAATTAGTACTATAATGGCAGTTGAGACAATATGCATCAGTTCTATTCAGAGATGATGCTGTAGCACTTGTCATTTGCCCATTCAAACCAATAGAGTACAAAGATTCAAGCTCGGCACAAGGCTTTTAGGCCTCAAGTGTCTCTATTTCTTAGCAGAGACCATGAGGACAAACAATTTTTGGGTGTAGTCTTCAGTTGGTAGGTCCATAACGTACCAGCCCAAAGTTAGTAAAATTAAACTTAAAAGTATCTTAATAATGCCTAACACAACAAGGGGAAAATGAAAAAAGGAGCAGCCCTTAAATAGGGTATGCAAAGAGATCTTTAGGTTACCTAATTTGTCCTACAATCCAAACCCATCATTCTGCAAAAAAGATTTTTGTGGAGATTGTACATATAGTTTCTCACTTTCTGTTTTCTAAAGTTAGGCAATAGTGATAATAGAAACGTAGAGCTTGTTTTTGTTGTTTCTTCACGTTGCTTATGATAAAAATTAACGGTCTAATTCAATTCTAAAAAATAGCTCAAAAGGTGATGATATCCTAATGGAAGAACCTTTCATGAAATTGATTCTTCGAAGACTTTCAGTTATGCTACCAAATTTCTACAAATTAGGCACGATTGAATCAAGAGCAGTGACCCCCTCTTGACGATCGAATTCAACCATCATCTTTGCTACAAATTTTTAGTTGCTAATTTAAACCAAAATTCCAAGATTTGTGCTTTGTGGGAGTTTCACTAATCACGGATTTTCAACATTAATTAACCCAACTATCTAATGCAGATCCTATACATGATTATTCTTGGTTTTAACAATATTCATAATAAGAACATAAATCAATATTAATACACCTTACTCCATTAGTGCTTCTCTTTGAAGACATCTGACATCATTCTTTTTCCTCGCTAAAAGTAACTCATACATGTGCAAACAACAACAACGACACGAGAACATATTCGGTATAATCTACAAATAGGGTTTGAGAAGGTTAGTGTGTGTAAATTTTACCTCATATTAAACAAGTAGAGAATCTGTTTCCGATAGACCCAACTAATGATGGCAAAATGGTTAAAAGCTAACAATTATCCACTCATATTATCGATTAAAAATGAATTGGGTAATGAACTTTTTAAAAACGGCTACAAATATGGATAAGAACCATATTATCCATTTAAAAAATGGATAACCAACGGATAACTAATAGATTTAACTTTTACATTTGTAAAGCCTCAAATTGGGGTTTCTCAAGTTTAGGAGACTAGGAATTCTCACAAAAGTGATCATATTGAAGATGTCATGGATAATATGGATACGCCAGTTAACCCGTTTTTTATCCGTATTAAATATGGGTCGGGTCGGATCAGAGACGGAGCTAGCTTTTCGGCTACGGGTTAAGCTGAATCCAGTAGCTTGATCCAAACCTGTATTTGTAGTAAGAAATTCATTGAAATACACAAACTACTAATTTAGAACCCAGTAGCTTAGAAAGACTAGAATTTCTAATCCATAAACTTTAAATTCTGGCACTGCCTCTAGGTTGGATAATTTATCCGTTTTTGCATTATTCGCTTTTAACCCGACCCATATCCAACCGACCCTCCATTTGTCACCCCTAGACCCAAGTCCCAAGGAAAGCAAAATCACAGCAGTTCACAGGAAATACGATAGCGAAGAAAACGTGAAGAAAAAAAGCGGTAAAAAAAATGCCTTTATATTTATACCTTTGATTTGGCAATACAAATTTCTTTGAGAGTATCACGACCAATGGATTCTAAATTATAAAATAAATCAAGAATTGAATAATTTGTAATAGTTGCTTAAAATTTATGAGCAACAAACGCAAGCTACTCAAATTATCAAAGCTTGTGAACTTAAAGCTAGCGGGAATTCATATAATACCAAACAACAAAAATGAATACTGGAGGTTTCACATCAAACTAGCTAGCTCTTTCATCACTTTACTTCCATATAAATTTATGTTCAATATCTTAAAATCTAAAGTATCCGATTCATTTGCATGACTTAAACATGCATGATACATGAAAAAATAATATGGTTCTTGGCTGGTGATGAAAAGAGATAGTACTATAACTTTCGCTTTCTTTCTCCATTTCTCATTTCAATCCATAAGGTCGTTGATTCTGAATGTCAATTATTAGTAGCTATCTGGACTGGGCTAAGTGATATGCCAGCCCATTTCTCATTTCAATGGCCGTTTTAATAGGGAAAACCCCATTAATGCATCTCCAGCATGGAAAGAGTTGGGCTATTCTTTGCGAATAAGTGGACCAAGGCGAGAATTTCTAAATAGTAATAGTGCTTTTACTATGTACCAGTTGATGGAACATTTCAATTTTCAACCAGTAAGGGGTCGTTTAGTTGGTAAACAAATTATCTTAGGATTAATTATTCCGAAATTAATTATTCCATGGTTGTTATCCCAACCTCTTATAGGAATAAAAATAATATTCCAATTCTGGAATAACTAATCATGGGATTAGTTATACCGTAATTTTAGATGTCAACCAAACGTGAGATAAACTCATCTCACTTCTGGAATTAATTATCCCGTATCTGGTACAAAATGAGTCCTAAGTGTTGGGCACATGCTCATGTTGTCCAGCCAAAGACCTAATGACCTAATCCTATTCTCTTTTGGTTTCAATTCCTATTCGGAATTGAATTCGGTATTTATTCGTATTTAGAGTTGGTTTTGATTTTAAAAGAAAGCACCACTCATTATCTATAAATATGACAACCTTGGAGAAATGCTTATTGGTACAAGTTTTTGAAAGACTTAAGCACATAAGAGTGGTTTTTGAGAGAGCTTTTATCAAGAGAGAAGAGAGAAGAAAAGTATTCGTTTTGCTGCAGATTTTTTATTCCGACCAGCCAACTTCAAATCACATTTTCCGATTCGTTAACCGTTGGATCGTGCTGAGATTTTGACTGAGTGTTCGTAACATTTTGATCTTGGATTTGAATGGCGGAGATCGGATTTGGACACTTGTATGATCTGATTTCGATCCTTGAACAACAACTTCATTTTTTGTGGATTCTCCTCTTTCTTCAATTGATTTGTTGTTGCTCTTGTTGCTATTGTTGCTCCGTGTTTGACACTTGTTGTGTAGTCAATTTGGAGAACTTTTGTAACCCTCTTATTGTTATAGTGGAGCTTTTTGGATCTTTGTGATCCCGTGATTTTTACCTTCGATTTGAAGGGTTTTCCACGTTAAAATTTGGTGTTCTTTATCTTCTTTGTTTTCGGGTTTGCCTCTTCCTCGACATAATAATGGTATCAGAGCCTTGGTTATTTATCCAAGTTGTTACGAAATGGAGGCGAATATGAGCAAAATGGTATATTTAAATGGGAGAAATTATAATGTTTGGGGAAGCAAGATGAAAGATTTGTTGTTCGTCAAGAAGATGCATCTACCCGTTTTTGCAGCTCATAAACCCGAGAGCATATCTTATGGAGATTGGGATTTCGAGCACCAACAAGTATGTGGATATATATGACAATTGGTTGAAGATAATGTTCGCAACCATATTGTGAATGAAACACATGCGAGATCATTGTGGGAAAAGCTAGAGACTCTTTATGCTTCAAAAACTGAAAACAACAAGTTGCTCCTGCTAAAGCAATTGATGACCTTTAAATACAAGGAAGGCAACCCTATCCTTGATCACATAAATGATTTTCAGGGCGTCATTGATCAGCTGTCTGGAATGGGAGTTAATTTTGATGATGAGATACAAGGACTTTGGCTTCTTAATAATCTGCCAGACTCTTGGGAAACGCTTCGTGTTTCTTTGACAAATTCAGCTCCTGGAGGTAAGGTGACCATGGAATATGTCAAGGGTGGTGTGTTGAACAAGGAAGTAAGAAGAAAATCTCAGGGTTCGTCCTCACAAGCAGATATCTTGGTTACGGAAGACCGGGGGAGAGATAAAACAAGAGCCTCGAGGAATAGAGGTAAAAGTAGAAGTAAGTCAAGGTCCAAATACCATAATGTTACATGCAACCATTGTGGCAAGAAAGGACATATCAAAAGGTTTTGCCACAAGTTGTTGCAAGACATTATAGAAGGAAAGAAAGTTGAAAATAACAAGAACAATGTTGCTGCTATTGTTCGAGATGACCTTCTTTTTGCTTATGATGAAAATGTCATCAATTTGGTATCCCATGAGACGAGTTGGATAGTAGATTCTGGAGCTACCTCACATGTCACACCAAGAAAAGATTTTTTCTCATTTTATACTCCTGTTGATTCTGGAGTGTTAAAGATGGGCAATGCCAATGAAGTTAAGGTGTTTGGTGTTGGTACAATTTGTTTGAAAACTAATAATGGTTCAACGTTAGTTCTTCAAGATGTTAAGCATGCTCCAGACTTTCCTTTCAATTTTATCTCCGCAGGAAGATAAGACGATGAAGGTTACCATAATGCCCTCTTTAATGGCCAATGGAAGCTCACCAAGGGTTCGTTAGTAGTGGCTCGAGGAGTCAAGTCTGGTCATTTATATGTGACGTAGGGCTCTATTCTTAATGACTCCATAAATCTGGTGGAAAGTGACACTTTATCTGAATTGTGGCATAGAAGATTGAGTCATATGAGTGAGAGAGGGATTACATGTTTGGCTAAGAAAAGTTTTCTTTATGGAGTGAAACAAGCAAAGATGAAAACGTGTATCCATTTTTTAACTGGGAAACAGAAAAGGTTTTCCTTTCATAGCCATCCTTCCTCAAGAAATCTCGATTTATTGGAGTTAGTACACTCTGATTCGTGTGGTTCTTTTAAAGTAAAGTCAAAAGGTGGTGCACTTTACTTTGTGATGTTCATTGATGATCATTCTCGTAAGCTCTGGGTGTATCCTTTGAAATCTAAAGATCAAGCACTTGGCGTGTTTAAGGAATTTCAGGCCTTAGCCGAGAGACAGACAATGAAGAAATTAAAATGTATTCGCAGTGACAATGGTGGTGAATATTGTGGTCCCTTTGATAACTATTGCAAGGAACAAGGAATTTGTCATCAGAAAACTCCGCCCAAAACGCCTCAATTGAATGGTTTGGCAGAGAGGATGAATATCACTCTAGTTGAGAGAGTCATATGCTTGCTTTCAAAAGCTAAACTTTGAAATACATTTTGGGTGGAAGCACTTAACATTATTGTCTATGTTATCAATTTGTCTCCTGTTGTTGCTTTGGATGGTGATGTCTCAGATAGAGTTTGGTTTGCCAAAGATGTTTCTTATGATCACCTGAAAGTTTTTGGGTGTAAAGCTTGTGTGAATGTTCCTAAAGATGAGAGATCGAAACTGGATGTCAAAACTAAGCAGTGCATATTTATCTGTTATGGTCAAGATGAGTTTAGATATCGTTTTTACGATCCAATTGACAATAAACTTATTAGAAGTCGTGGTGCAATATTCTTTGAAGACCAGACTATTGAAGATATTGAAAAAGCTGAGAAGATAGATTTTCAGAATAATGCGAGCTTAGTTGATATTGATCCAGTTTCTATTGCTAAGGCACCTATTGCACATGAAGAAACCCAAGAAAATGATGGAGATTGTAATCAAGATCAAAATGATAATCATGGTGGAGATGTTATGGATGCTCTAGTTGATGAAGTTGTGGTTGATCAGCAACCAATTCCTGCTCAGGTAACTACTTCGAATGCTCCCGAAACCTCGCTTAGAAGATCTACAAGGGAGAAGCAAAAATCCATGCGCTATCCTCCTGATGAGTATGTACTTTTGACTGACATGGGAGAAACTGAGACTTATGATGAATCCATGCAAGATACTCACAAAGATCAGTGGATCGAAGCCATGGAAGATGAGATGAAATCACTCCATGAGAATGACACATGTGAGTTAGTGAAATTGCCGAAAGGTAAGAGAGCTTTATCTATCAAATGGATATTCAGAATAAAGCGAGATACCTCTGCGCCTAGATACAAGGCAAAGTTAGTTGTTAAAGGTTTTGGCCAGAAGAAGGGAGTTCACTTTGATGAAATTTTCTCTCCTATTGTGAAGATGTCTTCTATTCGTGTAGTTCTAGGCTTAGCCGCGAGTCTAGATTTAAAGATTGAGTAGATGGAGGTCAAGACTGTTTTTCTTCATGGTGAGTTAGATGAGGAGATTTATATGGAGCAGCCTGAGGACTTCGTAGTTAAGCTTGCAGATAAGCATGCGTTTTGCAGAAAATTGGCAGGCATGAAACATGTAAATAGTTCCTCTACTTGAAGACACATTTGGCCCCTTGGCTGGAGGGGGAGTTTGTTGGGCACATGCCCACATTGTCCAGCCAAAGGCCTAATGGCCTAATCCTATTCTCTTTTGGTTTCAATTTCTATTCGGAATTGGATTCGGTATTTATTCCTATTTAGAGTTGGTTTTGGCTTTAAGAGAAAGCACCACTCATTATCTATAAATAGGACAACCTTGGAGAATTGTTCTATACTCATTGGTACAAGTTTTTGAAAGACTTAAGCACATAAGAGTGGTTTTTGAAAGAGCTTTTATCAAGAGAGAAGAGAGAAGAAAAGTATTCGTTTTGCCGCAGATTTTTATTCCGACCAGCCAACTTCAATTCACGTTTTTCGATTCGTTAACCGCTGGATCGTGCTGAGATTTTGACTGAGTGTTCGTAACATCTTGGTCTTGGATTTGAACGGCGAAAATCGGATTTGGAAGCCCGTAACATCTGATTTCGAGCCTCGAACAACAACTTCATTTTTTGTGGATTCTCCTCTTTCTTCAATTGATTTGTTGTTGCTCTTGTTGCTCTGTGTTTGACACTTATTGTATAGCCAATTTGGAGAACTTTTGTAACCCTCTTATTGTTATAGTGAAACTTTTTGGATCTTTGTGATCCCGTGATTATTACGTTCGATTTGAAGAGTTTTTCACGTTAAAATTTAGTGTTCTTTTATCTTCTTTGTTTCGGGTTTGCCTCTTCCTGGACATAACTACATTAAACATGTGAACAACCACATCTATGATATTGTGAGGTGGAGGAAAAAAATAGTTTTTTGACTGTCAATTTTTGTCCTTCTAGACTTACTACACTAACCAGTTGGCTTAAATGTTGTAGGAATTTTTTTCATATTACAGCACACCGTTTTCCATATCTTGCACACCTTTATTTCCAGGAAAGTAAACAACTATTGTTGATATCTTGAGTGAGGATATTTTTTTTTTTGGTGAACTTAGTGGCGAAATCAAGATTTTAAACTTATGAATTAGGATTCTAATAGTATAAAATTATTAGTTTCTAAACTGATAATTTATTTATATTTAATGAATTTTTAAAGGAAATACATGGCTCGAACTAAAGCTATTGGATTCGACCGAACTCGCTCCCGACACTCTAGCTCGGGCCTAGTAATCAGTTGGCTTAATTTTCAACGGTCCAGGCTAAAAACACCCCTTTTCCATATCTTGCACCCTTTTCCAGGAAAGGCTTTGAATCACGTCACTTTTCCTATTTGCAGATGTAGTTCCACTCTATTCCTTTATACTTAAACTAGACGGGTGGTGCCCGTGCATATGCCTGTCATGATTGTCTGCATTTATTTGCGCTACAAGATTAATAGAAATTAATACCAAGAAGATACTTTGATACAACACATAAAAGTTTTATGCACTAAGAATAGTTTCATGCCATTTGATGCACTGAAGGCTAAGTTTAATACATGTACATGCCCAGCACCCTTAGTTTGTGTACTAATATCAGCAGTCCTCTCAACCAATTCATCCATAACTCATTGTCCTAAGCAACAGACAAAGTGGAGTGGCGCCCAGCAACTTCGAGCTCGCTTCAGTAACATTTGCACTGATGTCTTCAATAAAAAGTCTACCTATAAAACAATGCAATCGGATCAAGAGTCAAGACAAAAATGTTGAACTACATGAGACTAACTTCCAACAATATATGTTTCTCAATAGTACATATAAAAACTCTCTCCTAGTAGGAGATTCCTTATTAAATTGAGTAAGGAATAAAATAGAGGTCAATGCAAAATATAATGATAAATTGACATTAAAATAGGACAAATAATTCAAAAGGATTTAAAAAAATAAGACAAATACTACGTTGTTGCAATTCCGAGCCATGAATCAAAGCTAAAAACACATATAACTAAAGCTAATAGGACAACCCAGAAAAGAGCTTATTGTCTCAGTGAATTAAGAAAAGAAGAGGAAGTGTTCTTGGAAAGACGAAGATATCTTTATCTCACAGCTTATGTATAAGTCAATTTTTACCATGCTGTACTTAAAAGAAATTAGTAAAGAGCCTTGCATCTTTTGGAAAAACTCACAGTTAAGAGATTATATCACTTAACTCTCCCGCAAAATGATGATTCTCTATTTGGTTTCTTTCATACATGAAATAGAGCATCAGAGAATATCCAAAATAATTTACTACTTCAAGAGGAAAAACCAGTGATATCTTTCCAAGTTAATGCTGATGGTTTCATCTTAAAAGGTACATTAACTTAAGATAAGGATAAAGCCATTTAAATCCAACTTCTAGATTAAAGAACTTTAGCACAATACTTAATCAGAAATGCACTTGTATGTAAAAATTTCATATCTTAATCAGATGATGCAAGTATAAGCGTGTGTGATCTGAATGAAAAAGAAAGTTAGAATCACATATGCATAATTCATTATTATATACAACCATGATCAAAAGTTGGAGAGTAGGAAAAAGCTTATATTTCAGTAACTCAGTTTACCAGTCTAAGTTTAGTAGAAACATAGGTTAATAGTAAATATTGTTATACATTGTCAGTATAACCATACTTCATTCAAATGTGAAAAACATTTTTATCCAACGTATATATATGATGATAAGATATTCTGTCAATAAATAGCCAGAACCCTTTTCATAAAAGATATAAAGCAAGACTAAAATTTGTGAAGCATTTTTATGAGTGAAAGAATAGGCTCAATTGTAGTAATTACCAAGTAATTAAATGCTAATGAACCCAACGCTTGACAGAGAGTTGAATTGGTTTTTTCTATCTTGCGTCTGCTATCACACTGCAGATAATATAATGGACTCAACTACAGCTGTGTGTCAGCCTTCTTCACGAAGAGCACTCGGTCCTGTAAGAATCATCATCTTCTTCTCTTTGGTTTTCTCCTCTCAATCACTAACCAAATGTTCTTGGTCCTGTAAGAGCACTCACACACGAAATGTTCTCTTTATCAATCTCAAAAGCTCTAGAATACAGAAAAGTAGCTTACATAGCCTTCTTTTTACAAGTAATGATATTTTATAAATGGTGTAACAACACTAAGTGCCCTAAATATTACATGGTCTGCAGAGTCTGAGAGAGCTTCCTACTTTCTTGGCTATTTGACCTCAAATTGTAACATAATAACTACTATTAGATAAGTAGTGAGACATAAAAGATAACAATCATTGTTATAGAAGAGTGGATAGATTTCGGCTTAGACAAACAAAATTGAATACCTTATAATGGCCAAACAGTTGTGATGAATTCAATTTTCGTGCGGGAATAACTAAAGCTATGGCAATGTCAAAAGTATTTGGCTACATATGGACTGTATTTCACATTTCAAAACCCCGACGCTATGCAAGTATAATTTCCAGATCAGAAAAAGAGCTGAACAAAAGCATAGAATGGAGGAACTGAAATTAGTAACAAACATACTGGCGTTTCCTGGTAGTGCTGCTGAGTACATCAAAAATGTACTTCCTTGCCTTCGAGTTCTGGCATAAATATGAATTCTCAATTTCTTGATTATGTAGGCTCAATCTTCAATTCTTCTAGAACTACCATGGCTAGCTAGAAGGATTTCTTGTTGCTTCTTTATACCTAGATCAGTGGATCAGATGATGTGTTAAAGGGAAATTGTGAAGATTATCAATGTTATAAGAAGCATACGACAATACACCGATAAATTAAAACACCCAATTATAGGGAAAATATGAAAGCATGGCACATTGACCAATACAACCGAGAAGATCGGACATAGGTTTAGGGACAAAATTAGATCACACCTATCTTTGATGAAAGAGGCTGCAAGTTCATGTTGAAATAACAGCCAGTGTCATATGCATTATAGTATAATTTAAAAAATTATAAAAATTCTTTAGATACCGGTATTATGAAAAAGAGTCATATTGCAGCTCATATTAGAAAAGTTGTTCATATCTTTCTTCCTAATATCTTAACTAAATAGTCACAGGGCAAATCCACCTTTGTTTTTTCTGAGAAACTAAGTCTTGTTTCGGCCCCCTAAAATTCATTTTCCTATCCACATTTTGTATTTCAATTCAAGTGTATCAGCAGCTACTATTAGAGTCATCTCCTCAAATAGTAGAGTAGACACGGTTGTCTTAAAGGATATTTACGGGCATCAATAGCAAGCATCCCTGATATTTTTCAGGAATTAACAACACACAGTGATACCATTCTACAAAAAATCAGTTAAACTAACGAACACATCACACTTATATTAGTTCAAACACTAAACAATAATTTTGTCAGAAAAGTGCAGATATTTCAACTACATTTCCGGCATACATTTTTATTATAAAAGTAGCCAACGACAAATATAGAAATAGTGAAATTTATCAAAGTTTGCATAACAAAAGGAACAAAGAAAAACCATCTTCTTAGCGTTGTTCATTTCCATGCTTTTCAGTATTTAAGTAATGGCGATTCAATCACAGGGAGCATCCCAAAAGAAAAGCAAAAGCAGATAAAAAGTAAAATTGAAAAGATAAAAAGATGAGGATTAAGTAGAGAAACCAGAAGATTTAAAACAAAATTTAGCACAAATAAATATAGCGAGAAAACAAAATATTATTGTGCGTATTTGAAAAAACAGAGAAAAATGCAAAAGAACTTACATACAACCATTTCATGAGAACTATTGTGCAGATATGAAAAAAATCAGGGGAAAATGCAAAGGAACAAACAGGAAATCATTTTTTAGTATTTGTCCCTTCTTATATTCATGCTTCCTAGTCGCGAAAAAATCGAAGAGTCACAGAGAAATCAAGAAAAATAATAGAACTCACCCTAAATTAGATAAAGAAGGCAAAAAAAAACGTACTCCAAATTGTACCCACAACCCATCTTGAAGGGTTTGATGCTGACTTTAGGCATATGGCTTGATCTTGAAAGAACTTTGAAGAAATCTTAACTTTAAGAAATATTCCGTCTATTTCCTGTTTCTCAATACTTACCTTTATCTAGGTACAATGTCCTATATATTTACAGCAAAAAGAATCTAACAAAAATTATGTATACACTTGTCTCTATGCTATTGGTCATTCCATAACAAACTTTAGGAATCTAAGAAAAACTACCTATACACTTGTCTCCTATGCTATTGGTTATTCCATAACAAACTCTTTAAGATAATTACAAAGGAATAAAATAAAAGACTGGGCTGGTCTTTTTCATTACTGGGCCAGTTGATATAAAGAGCCCAAGATAGGCTGGTCTTCTCNTCCAGTCCAGAGTAGTGAAAAGCCCAATGTCGTCCAAATCATCTTCAGACAACATTGATATCATCGAACCCTACTTCTCTTCGTTTTATCTTCTTCATCTTTTCTTCTTCATTCTCAATCACCTTCCTATGAAAGCTAGAATTAGGGAAGGGTTTCTTGTTCTCAACATCCCCCCTCAAGTTAAAGGTATCCTTGTGACCCCTAACTTGCTCAAAATATCAGAATGAGAAACCCCTGAAAGAGGTTTGGTGAA
>MDKI01108868.1:0-12528 GCA_005239505.1 Nicotiana paniculata | reverse complement strand
GACAGATAACCAGCATACTCTTAAATCTTTCCCATATCTCTTGTAATGTTTCCACTGGTTTCTATCTAAAGCTCAAGATTTCATCAATTTTTTGAGCAGTTTTGTTGGGTGGATGAAACTTATTCACGAACTGCCTGACTAACTCCTCCCATGTAGTAATGGAATTGATGGGGAGTGAGTTAAGCCAAGTCTGGGCAGCACCAGTCACTGAGAATGGAAACAACAACAGTTTTATTGCTTCCTGAGTGACGTTTGGATGCCTTTGAGTTTTGCAAATTCACAGGAAGTTCTTTAGATGCTGCTGGGCGTCTTCACTGTACGACCCTGAGAATAGCCCTTTGTTCTGTAATAGGTGCAGCATATTATTTGTAATCTGAAAGGACTCGGCCTGTATTTGAGGAACCAATATCGTCGTGGTATACATCACCCCTCCAACCCAGACAATAGTATACATCACCCCTCCATTGCCAATGAACCACGTCCCATAGTCATGGTTAGATCACGGGCTGACGGGGTACTCTCTGAACATGAACCTGCAACTAAATGGTCAGGACATCATAATCCAACTAAAGGATCCAAGTTACCTGGCTCAGATAGTGACAGAGGGGCTGAAAATAGGGTTGTAAAACATAGAGAACACCCATGGTTGGCCATGCTCAACAACCAGAACCCCATGCCAATCAACCACCCCATCATGGGAATCCACCCAACACCATGCAGCCAGCAACCAAAGGTGACTTCTTCAGCCCTAATAAGCCTAAGCATGAACCTACCTCTTTTCCACAACTCCATGCATCAGAACCAAGAAACCAATCCCCACTATCCACCACCAACATATCTCCAAGCCACTGAACCAAACAACCCACTGATAAGACCAAATCCAACCTATGCGAGCTCCAACCTGACTCCAGCTGTAGCAGCAGCAACGGACAGTGTACACCCCCTAGCTCCACCACAGATGAAGAGGGGGAAGAACAGGAAGGATCATCGGCATCAAGACGAGTAGAGTATGGCATGATAAGGGACCCAAAGACGTTGGTGCTAAAGGAAAAAAGAGAAAAAATGTACATCTTACGCTGCCCACAGGACTTGAGGAAATTCTCGACCAATATACGAATACTACTAAGTCCTCCGACAATCTACAAGTACAGGATAGTGATAGTCCCTACACTATATGCACATCATTGGACGAACCAAAGCAACAGGGAATGGGAGAGACCATCATCTCAAGCAAGCCCAAGGCAGGGGCAAGTGGAGATACCCCAACCCCTGAATAGATCAATGACAATCATCATATGGAACTGTAGGGGTGTAGGATATGATAAGTTCAGAATAATATTTCGATCCATGCGAGACTACAATAAACCTTTTCTGGTAGCCCTACTAGAAACAAAGCTAACAGATCATCAAACTATTGTCGATGACTTTGGATTCACAAAAATGTCTCAAGTTACAGCACAAGGCAACTCCGGGGCATGGTCATGATGTGGAATGAAGCAGAGGTGATGGTGGACCAGGTTGCAAGTACTGATTAGGAAATACACGCAATGGTGAAGGTAAAAGATTCTCCCCATCAATGGCTTTTAACAGTTATTTATGATAGTTGTTTAATAGAAGAGAAATATATTCTTTGGAGTAACCTAAAAACAATAGAAAAAATTTTCAAAGGCCCTTGGCTAGTCACGGGAGACTTTAACGAAGTAACGGGGGCAAATGAAAAATTTGGTGGCCTACCCATCAATAACAGTAAAGTTTCTAAATTTATAAATTGTATAGAATATTGTGGACTCCTTGACTTAGCGTTCAAGGGTGCAAAGTTCACCTGGTCAAACAAGAGAAAAAAATCAAAAAATATTATAATGGAAAGGCTGGACAGATTTATGGCCAATTCGAATTGGATAAACATGTTCCCAGAAAACACATCACCCACCTAACCAGGGAATACTCGGATCACTGCCCAATTAAACTAGATTTAAAGAAAAATATGTTCCGTAATAATAAAGTTTTAGAAAGAATCAATGTGGCTATCTCACCCCATCTTTAAACACCTAGTTGAGAACACTAGGAACAACCAAGATAACTTACTAAAGGCTATTGATAATTTCACAGAAAACATAAAAAATGAAATTTCAATACTTTATATTTTCACAAAAAAAATGTTATCCTATCAAGACTTAATGGAATCCAAAATTTCCCCAAGTACACTACTAGGCAATTCCTATTGGACCTGGAAACTACGCTACTAGAAGACCTTAACAGTCTTTCAAAATTAGAAGAAGAATTTTGGAAACTTAAATCAAGAATTCAATGGATAAATGAGGGAGACACCAACACACAATTCTTTCATATTACTACCATGCAACTTAGACGAAAGAATAGAATCCTTAGCCTTAGAGACGAAGGAGGGAACTAGTACTACGAGCAAAAAGAGATTATCCCTATAATAACTGATCTCTTTGGAAAATTATTTACCACCAGTCAAGACCTTTTGTATTTAAAACATACTTCAATGTCCTATTACGCTACACTAGATAGCAACGACCGGTGGGACCTAAGACTAGATCCCACTATTTGTGAAATTAAACAAGCTCTATACTCATTCAAACCTTAAATCTCCGGGACCGGACGGTCTTCACCCTTTCTTCTACCAAACATTTTGGAATGAAACGAAGAACTCCTTAATAGACTTCTGCAAGGATACCTTTAGGAGTAAAAAAATGGTTGAAGAAATGAACAAAACTGTCACGACCCAAAATCTATTAAAGGTCGTGATGGCGCCGGACACCATTGTCTGGCAAGCCAACACTAAATAGTTAATTAAATTCTCATCTTAATATTTATGAAATCATTTCTTTCCTTACATTTGGCAATAAATAATGAATCTCACCGAGGAAATAATATTGTCTTTAACCACTTTTCAATACTAAAAATCCCATATACATCCCAGAACCCGGTGTCACAAGTACATGAGCAATTTCTAGGAACTAAAAAGAAGTAATACAATAACCGTCCAGAATACAATTGGACAGTAGAGGAAATACAATACAATACTCTGAAGGAGACTCTGCTGGCTGCGGGTCGTCTCGAGAGGTGCAGCTCACCTAAGTCTCTGTATCAACCATGCCGTTTCACCAAGCTAGGCCACTAGATATATGTGTGCATGTGCAACAAAATGCACAGCAAGTGTAGTATGAGTACGAAAATAACGTGTACCCAGTAAGTATCCCACCTAACCTCGAAGAGGTAGTAACGAGAGGTCGACTTTGACACTTACTAGAGGTCAAGTGAATATAAATATATGTGATGCTAAGCATGGATATCATAATTAAATAACAGGTAACACAGAAAGTGACAGCTTCTTTCATAAGTAAATTTCAGTTTCTGTCATTTCAGTTGAAAATTTATATTTCAAGGAAATTAAGCAGCTCAAATGACGGAAAGTACCAAGCAAATAGTATGCTCAAATAATGTCGAGGTCATACGGCCCGATCCAACATAAATGTAAATTGTGCATTGCCGAAGGGTCGAACGGCGCGAACCATAGATGCATCTTTTTTCCCGCTCGCGAATCGTACATGCGACAAGGTCCCCGCTCGCGAATCATACATGCGACGCATCCAAATATAAATATAAATTTATGCCCC
Organism: Nicotiana paniculata; assembly: GCA_005239505.1. Lineage (NCBI taxonomy): Eukaryota > Viridiplantae > Streptophyta > Magnoliopsida > Solanales > Solanaceae > Nicotiana > Nicotiana paniculata. Next base: position 8,884 of record MDKI01108868.1, on the reverse strand, counting down.
ACTCGCGAATCATACCATCGACGTGGTTGAAAAATAGATTTCTCAACTTATTAAAGCATTTTTCCATTCCCTTTCAAAATGTGAAATTTCAGTGAAAACTTTCAAGATTTCCATTTTTGGATAACAATTTTCGACTCCTTTCAAATTGTTTAATAAGTATGCTCAATCTAGATCCTTCTCAAAGCAAACAATAAACATAATTCAAGTATAATAACAACAAAGCATGATGTGAGCCTAAAACTACCCGGACAGAGGCATAACTAGTAGCTACGCACGGACTCCCGTCACCTCGTGCGTATGTAGCCCTCCACAAAGAGTAGAACACAAATAATAATTTCACCTATGGGGACAATTCCCTCTTACAAAGTTAGAAAGGAGACTTACCTCGCTATGAAGTTTCATAACCGGATTTCAAGCCCTTCCGATGACTCAAATTGATGCACAACGCTCCAAAACTAGTCAATAATTATGCAAACCCATAAGTGTATACTCAATTACTCATAACAATTCAGTTTATAACAATTCCTAACCCCAATCGCAAAGTCGATAAAAATCACCCTCGGGCCCACATGCCCGGATTTCGAAATTTTCGAAGATAAAGTTTACCCATAGACTCATGAACTCAAATATATAATTTATTTCAAATCTCATGACCAAAATCGTGGTCAAAATCCAAGAATACAAATTTTCTAGGTTTTTCCTCAAAATCCTAACTTTCTACTAATTTCCATGTTAAAACATATACATAATTGAGGATTTAACTCAAACTAGTATAAACCACTTACCTCGTGCTTGGTGGTGGAAATGGCACCTCAAAGTTGCTCCAAAATCGGCTCCCATGGAAGAAATGGGGTTGAAATGAGCCAAACCCCGATTTAAAGATCCTCACTGCCTCCAGCATTTCCGCACCTGTGGTCACTTGACCTCTACTGCGGTTCCGCAGGTGCGACCCATAATTCGCTTCTGCGGTCCTCCTCCAGCCCCTCAACTTTTGCATTTACGCCCTTCCTTCCGCAGGTGCGGTCCTGCTTCTGCGGCAAAATGACCGCATCTGCTGTCCTAGACTAGCCCAGTCGCTTCCGCTTCTGCGACGCCAAGGCCTCTTCTACGGCTCTGCACCTGCGGCCAAGACCTCACAGGTGCGGTTACACCAGATACCAGCTGCTTCATTTCTTCTTCAAATCCTCGAATTGATTCCTTAACCACTCGGAATCCACCCGAGGCCCCCGGGACCCCGTCCAATCACACCAACCAGTTCCAAAACATAATGCGGACCCGGTCGAGGCCTCAAATCACATCAAACAACGCTAATACCACGAATTGCACTACAACTCAAGCTTAATGAACTTTAGGATTTCGACATCCGACGTCGAAACCTATCAAATTACATCCGATTGACCTCAAATTTTGCATACAGGTCATATTCAACATTACAAACATACCCCATCTTCCGGAATCAGAATCCGACCCCGATATCAAAAAGTCCACTTCTGGTCAAACTTCTCAAAAACCTTCAAATTTATAACTTTCGCCAATTGACCCCGAAGTGACCTACGGACCTCCAAACTCATATCTGGACGCGCTCCCAATATCATAATCACCATATGGAGCTATTCCAAACTCAGAATCCCAAACGGACATTGATAACACTGAAATGCACTTCAACCCAAATTCATGAATTTCTTCCAAAAATGCCAGCTTCTACAATAGACGTTGAAACGCTCCCGGGTCATTCAAAACTCGATCTGGACATAAGCCCAGTCCGAAATCATCATACAAACCTGTTGGAACTTTCAAATCCCGATTCCGAGGTCGTTTACTCAAGAATTTAACCTTAGTCATTTCTTCCAACTTAAAGCTTCCGAAACGACAATTCTCTTTCCAAATCAACTCCGACAACTTCCAGAATCCAATTCCGACCATGCACACAGGTCATAATACCTGAGGTGAAGCTGCTCATGGCCTAAAACTGTTGAACGACGCACTAGAGCTCAAAATGACCGATCGGGTCGTTACAAAAACCTACATCTACTTAATCCCAAAATGTCAAAATGCCGAAACTATAAAGCAATTTAGACCTATTAGTCTTTATAACACCGCATACAAGACTTCCACAACAATCATCGCTAATAGGATCAATTTCATCCTCCCAAAAATCATACACCCCACTAAAACAAGTTTCCTAAAAGGGAGAAGGGCTTCAGATAATGCCATCATTTTCAACGAAGTGATGAATTACTTTAAAAGAACTAAGGGGAAAAAAGGAAAATGATGATCAAAATAGATCTTGAAAAATCCTTCGACAAAATAGTATGGTCCTTCGTTAGATTCTCACTGATCTCTTTAAATTTCTCCAAAGACCTCATAAATCTAATAATGTCAAGTATTTCTACCACATCAACCTCTATCCTGATAAATGGGTCTAGTACGGAATTCTTTAGACCCACAAGGAGAATCAGAAAGGGTGACCCCTATCCTCCTACCTGTTTATTATCTGCATAGAAATTCTATCTAGGCTTATCCATCACGAAATTGACTGTTGTTATTGGAACTCCACTATAATATCAAACAAAGTGTAACGACCCGACAGGTCATTTTGAGATCTAGCACGTCGTTTAGCAATTTGAGGTCATGAGCAGATTTATTTCAAGTATTATGACTTGTAGGTGTGGTCGGAACTGAATTTCAGGAAGTTTGGAGTCAATTTAGGAAGAAAATTCTCAATTCGGAAGCCTTAAGTCGGAAGAATCAACTAAGATTGGAATTTTGAGTAAACGACCTACGAATCAGGATTTGAAGGTTCTATCAGGTTCGTATGATGATTTCGGACTTGGGCGTATGTCCGGATCGGGCTTTGGATAACCCGAGAGCGTTTCGGCGCATGTTATGGAAGATAGCATTTTAGAAAAAATTTATAAATTTGGGCTGTAAGGCATTTCAGTGTTATAGAAGTCTTTTTGGGATTCCGAGTTTGGGAATAGCTTCGTATGGTGATTCTAGAGTTGGGAGCGCGATCGGAATTGAATTCGGATGTCCGTAGGTCATTTTGAAGTCATTTGGCTAAAGATAGAAATTTGAAGGTTTTTGAGAAGTTTGACCGAGAGTTTGACTTTTTGATATCGGGGTCGGATTTCAATTCTGAAAGTTGGAGCAGGTCCATAATGTTGAATATGACTTGTGTGCAAAATATGGGGTCAATCGGACGTGATTTGATAGGTTTCGGCATCAGATGTAGAAGTTTGAAATTTCAAAGTTCATAAAGCTTGAATTGGAGTACAATTCATGATTTCGACGTTGTTTGATGTGATTTGAGGCCTCGAGCGAGTTCGTATCATATTTTGGGACATGTTGGTATAATTTGTTAAGCTCCCGAGGGCCACGGATGGATTTCGGAAGGATAACAGAATGGATTTCGGGCCAAAATAGCTGCTGAAATTTCTGTTCCATATCTGTTTTTGACAGCAACTAATGCATCGAAGAGCTAACTTTGGAAGCGTATATATCAAAATGTATAAGGAATCTGAAAATTTGAAAAATAAAAAAGTTGTATCCCTTGCATTCTAGTTTCCAGAAAGTTAAACCATTCATGATTTGGACATTTTATCAGAAAGTTATAATCGATTGAAGATGGCTGGTGGAGCAGTTTCGACAGAATTTTTTGATGTATAGAACCGAATTTAGAAGCTCACATCTCGGAATATAAAGGAGTTATATGGTTTATAACCTATCAAATTAAAGATCTTCGAGTCTAGTTTCTAAATCTTCAAACCGTTTGTCATTTGGATATTTCTACATGGAGTTGTGGGCGTTTTAACAGAAGGTGTACAACAAGGGAAAATTGTAATAGGATGTACAACCTGCACAGCGCATGGTACAACTCGATGAAGCCTGGGCAGATTATTTTAAACACGAGTTTTGGCCTATTTCTTTCATTTGGTTTGGACTATTTTGGAGAGCTCAAGGAGGGATTTTCACCAAGTAACACTAGGTAAGTGATTTCTTCCTACTTTTGAGTTAAATATGTGATCTTACATGGATTTAGACATGAAAATTAGTAGGAAATTGGGATTTTTGGAGGAAAACCTAGAAATTTGTATTTTTGGATTTTACTATGAATTTGAGCATGAAAATTAGAGCAAATTGTATATTTGAATTAGTAAAGCTATGCGTAGAATTTATCTTCGAGATGGGAATTTATATAATTTGAATTGTTAATAAATATTAGAGTATAATTTCATTGGTTTGTCGTTATTTGGATAGTTTTGGGGCGTTTTGCATCCATTGGAGTCGTCAGAAGGGCTTGGAAGCCGGTTATGAAATTTTGGAGCGAGGTAAGTCTCCTTTCTAACTTTGTGAGGGGTAATTGTCCCCATAGGTGAACTAAATAAATACATGCTATTTTTTGTGGGGGCTATGTACGCACGAGATGACGAGAGTCTGTGCGTAGCTACTATTATACCATGTCCGGGTAGTCTAGGACCCACTAGCCTGCTTTACGTGTTGTACTTGTGACCTTGTCAGTAAAATATCATGTGATGCTTTCAGTTAGTATCTAAATCTCTGAGAAGGATAGAGTTTACTTTTCTTAATCACCTAGAAGGAGAATTGATTTTCCTTGGATAATTGTGTTTCGGATAAATCTATAGAGTTTGGAACCCTATCGAAATTGGCAAGTAAATCTCCAGAAAGGTTTTAAATACTATTCTCATGTTTATTAAAAGGAAAATTTTATCACTTCATTGAACAGTAAATTTTCCTGATAAAAATGTGGTATATTGGTCTGAATATGTGTAACTTTGGTTGCCTGAGTCGCATGTATGCTTCGCGAGCAGGATGACCCTGTATTTATGTATATTTATACGGGGACCCGAGTCGCATGTATGATTTGCGAGCGGGGCAGCCCTAGTACTATGTTAATCGCGTCGCATGTTCGATTCGCGAGCGGGGCAAATAGATGCATCTATGGTTCAGGCCGTTCGACTCTCGGCAGTACACTTTTTATTATTTTTGGTCCGCGCCGTTCGACCCTCGGCATTTTCTTGTGCATGATAATTGCTGCGTATTTTCTGTAATTATTACTGTTTACTGGCCTAAGAAGTTTTAAAAATTCCAACTCAAATGACGAAGATTTAATGTGTTAAATGTGAAAGAAGTTGATATTTATTATCCCTGATTATTATTAAATTTGCCTATGATACTCATGATTAGCATCTCACTTGATTATACTAAACTGACTTATAACAAGTGTCAAATTCGAACTCTCGTCACTACCTCTCTGAGTTTAGGCGGGATACTTACTGAGTACACGTTGTTTTCGTACTCATGCTACACTTGCTGTGCATTTTTATTGCATAGGTACTTTCATTGCGATGTGGCTGGTTTGGAGACTTAGGCGAGCTGCATCATCCGGAGGCGATCTGCAGCTGACAGAGTCTCCCTCATATTGTATTTATTTTCATTTTAAATTCCTCGTCCAATTTGTATTTCGGACAAGCTTTGTAGTATTTGTGAAATTCTTAGAATTTTCTCATGCACTTGTGACACCGGGTTCTGGGTGTGTTTGGGGTGTATTTTATAAAAATGAAATATTAAACTGTCGTATTTACTTAGCGGATCTTATGAAGTTATTAGTAATAAAGTGGAAGGTAATGATTTCAAAACTCCTAAAACAGCAAATTTAACTTAACCATTTAATGATTGTCTTGCCTGACAGTGGTGTCCAGCGCCATCACGACCTTATGGATTTTGGGTCGTGACAACTTGGTATCAGAGCTCTAGGTTCCCTTAGGTCTCACGAGTCATGAGCAAGCCTAGTAGAGTCTTGCGGATCAGTACGGAGACGTATGTACTTATCTTTGAGAGGCTACAGGGCTGTTAGGAGTACTTCCCTTCTTGATTCCTCATCGTGCGATTCAATTCCTTTGAGGTTTATGCCTATGTTTCTTCCTACTCAACCTTACGCGTCGTGAAGCGCTTGCTATGAATCAGGAATTTGAGGAATTGAAATGGTGCTACGGATAGGGTGCGTGATGTTTTCCATGCGTAATTGGTTGGGGCTATTGTTGTTGCCCTGCAGAAGGATAATATGTTGTTTCAGCTCAGTAGATATGTTTCTAAGAGCCTTGAGGCTATGCTCAGGTAGTGACGATGTTTTAGATTGGTTATCGCGCGGTGTTGATATAATGGTAGAATGCTTGCCCATTTGTCGGGGTAATGAATGACTTGAAGGGAGGTCTTATCAGAGCGTAATTTCGAGATTTCAGTATTTTAGTTCCGGCGGAGGAAAGGCAATTGGACTATGAATGTTCAAGTATGGGGGATAAAGTGATAAGAATTGGTGTTATCAAGCGAGGTGGAGTATTCACTTATGATGTGATATCGTCGTCTTTGATCGAATATAATGTGTTAAGTTCGCCGGTGTTATGGTTCTTCAGTTGCATTGGTTCATAATATTGTGAAGTGGTATTGAAGAAGAGACTGTCATAGACCGTGGTGTGTGGTGGTTCAAGTATTGAATGAGTATTTCTAATGAAGGCAGCTCGAGAAAGATGATCTTCGAGGAGTCGAAGTTATGGTGATCTGCTGGTTTAGGTGTTACAAAGAATGATATTGAATTGAAGCCGCAATTGAGAAGAATCCGATGAAGGAAGATATGTGAGAAGTGTCAGGGGTGGCTAAATCTCTAAAATGCCAGGCATGAGAGACGAAAGTCGGGTAGTTTCTTAAAGGAATAAGTTTAACTAAAGTGGGAGAGTGGAAGTGTAGCATATGAGTTCAGTGGTAAGATAGTTGCCTATCTTGAGGAGAAGTTTGGAGTGGTTTGAGGATTTTCGTGGACAGTGATTGGGTCTGCAGGCTTAAATTGAAATGTGGTTATTTCGGCGAAGGTTGGATATAATAGAGAGAAGTCGCTAGGGATGAAGAAGGATGCAATATGGCGGTAAATCTGAAGATATTGTAGCGCATTTAGTAGATGTCCATGAGGAGCGGATGGACTGGTAGAGTCGGTGAACGAGAACGGGCTTAGGATGGGGTATTGATGTTGTAGAGAGTATGCAGTACATCTTCGTTGGAAGGTGTCAGTTGATGATTTTCACAGGTGGGTTATCTCCTGTGAGTAGATTAGCGGTTGTGTGGTTCGCAAGTGTCTGCGAGGGATTCTAGTCGCTATCTGGTAGGAGTCTGAATATGTGAATGATGCTAAAGAATTGAAGTATTCATGGGATGCTAATAGGAGGACTTAGGAGAAATTGATAGATTGGTTGAGAAAGATCATGTCAGCAAAAGAGAGTGGATTTCGGTGGGATCCAGAATGATACAAGGAGTAGCTTCAGGCTAAGTGGGAGAGTCCAACCGCCTGTGATGGGGTTGCAGGAATATCATCTCATGGGGTTGCGGATTATCGGCGTATTGGCAAGTTATTTCAACTCAGGGGAAAGGAGTAAAAATGGTAATTGTGCATGGGATTTGATTAGTATTTGCAAAAGTTGTCCCTATTGGACCAGGGTTAGGTTTTGGGAGTGTTCTATGTTATTTTCAGCGTGCATGATAGTATTGGAGGAGTGAGAGTAATAAACTCCGGGTTGTAAAAAGATTATCAGGAGGATATGAGACGGGTTGCGGGATTTAGGCAGCATGATCTCGTGAATCAAGGTCACTCGGGATGAGTGGGGATTGAGTTGCTATGAGTTGAATGTGGTTACCATTATTTCTGAGGCAGATAAGAATGATTAAAAAAAGATAGATTGATTAGCCATGGTTGAAACGGCACATTTACGGCAGTGATCAGTTCCTTCGGTGTGATTGAGTTATGTGTATGGTTTGTGGCGGTATGTGCGAGGCTTGTCGGTCGCCGTGATATATTTTATTTGGAAGCATTCAAGCATTATGGCCTGTCATGGGTGGGCAGACCCCGGAAGTGTTGTGGTGGTATAGACTAATACATAAGGATTTGCATGTATGGTGATTGTGGGAATTCACTCGTGTGTTGTGGTGGTTCTCTCAAATTGAGGTAAGTAAAGGGTTTTTATAGGATGAAGTGTTCACCCTATTAGTGGTTCAGGAGTTATGATGGAATTCTTGCGCAATCTCATATTGGCATGTTAGGTGCAGTAAGCAGTACGTAATTGGAAGTAAAGATCAAGATTGCGATTCGGTGTTGGAAAGGATGTCATGAGCTCAGATGAGCAAGAAAAAGTGATTTGAAAGTCCAGAGTAAGCTGGTGTTATCTTCAGTATCACCTAAGACCGATATTCCATGGAAGAGGTTTTGCATCCTAGTTATGGGTTCTTGATTTGTATTACAGTGTTAGTATGGCCAGTGGTGGATGTGCAGACTTGCTACCTTGTGTGGAAGGTCGTGGGAGCGTGACCACGGGATGATCGTATGAGTGTGACATGTAGTCACTTAATGGATTGAAGATTTGGACTGAGTATAAAGAAGTGTAATATTGCTTGTTTGAAAATTTATGCCTGGAGGCGTTCGGTTCATTCGGTTGTGGATTGTGGGGTGTTTGTCTCGTCTATGATGGTTGTCCTTGCGTGTTATGAGAGGAAGTTGGTTAATATGGACCCAGGTAAAAGCTATTAGCATAGTTCGGTGCGAGCAAAATCATCTTGAAGTGTGTGAAGGGTTTAAACAGGATTATGGGCTTCATGCGAGGCAGATGTGTTCATTTCAGTATAGCGCTCCTCAAGGAGGGGTGTTGGAATATCAGGTGATTGTTCCGTCTTCGTCAAATTCATGTAATATTATGATTGTGCCGTGTGAGTTGTGAAACGGCTTGATAATTTCTTATGTGTTGAGGTCTCGTGTAGGGGCGATGTTATGTGAGAAGGATAGCTCTTGAGATCCAGAGTGTATATATATATATATATATATATA
>ML335102.1:0-19917 GCA_005239505.1 Nicotiana paniculata | reverse complement strand
TTTCCAATTCACCTACACATAAAATGAACCCCATTAGGCACATACGACGTGTATTTTATCATTTAATCACATAAATTGCAAGGTATATAATGCTTAAAATCATGAATTCTAGCCACACATCAAGAAGCTAGGCAAGCCAAACCTTAATTACCTTTTTCATTAACACGTTACCTCATTTAACAATTATCAGCAATCGCATGCAAATAATGGAATTTAATAATAAAGCGGAAGTCTTAAATTATAGAAAAACTGAAATAATGCGGAAAATTCAACATAAGCCTCTACCCAAGACTAGTATCACAATACTCACGAACTACTAAGAGTACTAAATACAATCGTCTGAAAGAAAACACAACTGTTTGTCTCGAGTACAATGAGATAACAGACTGAAATAATAGATAGAGGAGACGCTGGGCCTGCAGACGCTTGTAGGGCTATGTCGGTATCTCGCTGGACAGAAGGCTTGCTCCTGCACTACTGTTGCTATCCAAGACCTAGATCTGTGAAAAAGAGCACAGAGTGTAGTATCAGCACAACCGACCCCATGTGCTGGTAAGTGTCTAGCCTAACCTCGGCAAAGTAGTGAAGAGGCTAGGACCAAACTACCAAGTAAACCTGTGCAGTTCAAATATATATATATATATATATATATATATATATATATACAACAGAAAAGAAATACAGGAAGTAACCAATCAATAAAAGAAGGGGAACACGCTGTGGGAGATAACAATTTCATATAGGAAATCTCAAATAAGGATCAGAAATCACAACTTGCACGGCATCACCCTTTGCACTTTTACTCTCGTCCTCACTATGCAATGTATAATGTAATCAATGTAAATCATGGCACGGCATCACCCTTCGTGATTTTACTATAGTCCTCACCATGCAATGTATAATGTAATTAATGTGAATCATGGCACGACATCACCCTTAGTTCTTTTACTCTCTTTCCTCACAGTATAATCAATGACTATATGTACGGAATGGTATATCGTACAACACGGCATCACCCTTCATGCTTTACACTCTTTCCTCACAATACCAAATAATGCACGACATCACCCTTCGTGCTTTACACTCTTTCCTCAATATAGCAAACAATGCACGACGTCGCCCTTCGCGCTTTAACACTCTTCCTCACCCAAACAAAAATCACAAACAAAGGGCAAGGGAGTAAACAAAATAGAAACAGAAATCTCGACAAGGGAACATCAATTAAACAATTAAATCCCGGCGAGGGAACAATAACAATAATCTAAACATACAGTGCACGACAACCCTTCATGCTTTATCGCTCTTCCTCACAATAACAAACAGTGAACGACATCACCCTTCGTGCTTTAACACTCTTCCTCACCCAAACAACAATCACAACAAAGGGCAAGGGAGTAAACATAATAGAAGTAGAAATCCCGGCATGGGAAAATCAATTAAACAATTAAATCCCGGCAAGGGAACAACATCAATAAGTTTTCATATCCCGAAAAGGGAGAAAATCAACAAACAACAAAACTTCCCGGCAAGGGAATAAACCAATAACTCTTCCTCTTTCTTTCACTTTCATCTCATAGTTCACATTATCACTTTAGCCAATGCTCCAAAGATTTAATTATCTCATATACCTTCACAATTTGTATATCAACTCGAGACAACGCTCCACGAAGTTTAACGATTAAAATTCCTTTCACATACTCGTTACAACATATAAAAATCATCAATTAAGAATGGAAGTTATAACAAAAACCAAAATATTTGCAATATAAGGACTCACGGTCATGCTAGACACCAATGTATAGATATTCGTCACCATGCCTATACATCGTACTCGACAATTAGCAAGTAGAAAATAAGACTCAACTCTTATTCCCTCAAGCTAGGGTTAGACCGAACACTTACCTCGATGCTTTGAACTCAACTCAGCCTCAATTATAGCTTTATCCCTCGATTCCACCACAAATCCGCTTGAACCTAGTCACAAGTTACTTAATTACATCAATAAACGCTAAATGAATCAATTTGAATGGATAAAAATGAATTTCCCAAAGTTTTACCCAAAAAGTCCAAAAACTCCCCCAGGACCACGTGGTCAAAACCTGAGGTTCGAACCAAAACCCGATCACCCATACCCCCACGAGTTCAAATATATGATTTATTTTGAAATCCGACCCCAAATTGAGGTTGAATTTCCCAAAATTCCCAAAAACCTAACTCTACCCAAAACCCCTAATTTCTACTTTGATTTCATGATTTTAGGACTAGATTCTAGGGTGAAATCTTGTAAAAATAAGTTAAGGAGTAAAGAAAATGAGTTACAAATCACTTACTAATGTTTTTGAGAAGAAAAAGTGTTTGGAAAATCGCCTCTTATGTTTTTAGGGCTTTGAAAAATGAAAATAACTGAAATTCCCGTCCATTTATACCCCCCTCGGGTCCCCCACTGCGGTCACTAAAAAATGGACCGCGGCCACGCTAGCAAAGACCAAGAAAAGCTGAAGAAAACCAAAAAAAAAAATGACAGTAGTGACATGCTTTAGTATTTTGGCCATAGCCTTTTCTACATATGTCCAAATTACGACTTATTTATTTTTATGGAAACTAGACACGAAGGGCTACAACTTTCGTTTTTAAATAATCTCAAAATTCTTTGGAGATCAAAAGATGTAGGCCTCCGAAGTCGGACCAGTGGCCCAACTCCTCCATCGCGGACCACGAAAAAACGACCGCGGCCGCGAAGCCCTCAGTGCGGTCCGCGAAAAAGGACCGCGGACCTCGGTGGTAAGTTCAGAGATCTGAGTTATGTGACCTCCAACAGCTATATTTTAAGCCTAAAGACCTCCCGGGACCTACTCAAAACTCACCCGAGCCGTCGGAGCCTCAAACCCAATGTGCACACGACGTCAAAATCATCCTACAGACTTATTCGAGTAATGAAACTACCAAAATAACATCAAAAACAATGAATTAAATTCCAAAAATCTATAGAATTTTCTCAAACTTCATAAGCTATCAAATTTTCCATTTTTGATCTGAAACACATCAAACCAAGTCCGTTTTACACCAAATTTTTCAGATAGCTCATATAACACATATTAAACCTGTTCCGGGCTCCGGAACCATAATACGGGCCCGGTAATACAGGTTTCATATAAAATTTATTTTCAAAAGTCCTTATATTTCCAGAATTCGATTCCGGCGGACCATCCGGGACCGTCAAATCACGGGTCCGGGTCCGTTTACCAAAAATGTTGACCAAAGTCAACTTTAATCAATTAATTATTATAAATTTCAAGTTTTCACATAAAAAATCTTCTCGGCTACACGCTCGGGATGCACAGGCATATCGAGGTGAGATTAACAGAGGATTTCGGGGCCTCGAAACACAGATTTAGATAAATTAACATAGGATGACCTTTTGGGTCATCACAATCTCCACCTCTAAAACAACCGTTCATCCTTGAATAGACATAGAAAGGTACCAGAGTCTGAGAAAAGATTGGGGGAATGACTCCTCATATCGGACACGGACTCCCAAGTCGCTGCCTCAGCAGGCTGACCTCTCCATTGAACACGAACCAAGGGATAACTCTTCGATCTCAACTGACGAACCTGCCTAGATAATATGGCTACTGGCTCCTCCTCACAAGTCAAATCCTGGTCCAACTGAACACCGCTGAAGTCAAGAACATGAGATGGATCTGCAATATACCTCCGTAGCATAGATACATGAAACACCAGGTGCACGACTGACAAACTAGGTGGCAAGGCAAGTCTGTAGGCCACCTCTCCTACCTTGTCCAGAATCTCAAGTGGACCAATGTACCTAGGGCTCAACTTTCCCTTCTTTCTGAATCTCATCACGCCTTCATGGGCGACACCCGAAGAAATACCCGGTCGCCTATCATAAATGCCAAATCTCGAACTCTGCGATCTGCATAACTCTTCTGCCCGGACTGAGCTGTACGAAGTCTATCCTGAATAATCTTCCCCTTGTCCAAGGCATCCTGGACTAACTCAGAACCCAACAATCTAGCCTCTCCCGGCTCAAACCATCCGACTGGAGTTCGACACCGCCTACCATATAAAGCCTCATAAGGAGCCATCTGGATACTTGACTGGTAGTTGTTGTTGTAGGCAAACTCTGCCAAAGGAAAGAAATGATCCCATGAACCTCCAAAGTCAATAACACAAGCTCGGAGCATATCCTCTAATATCTGAATAGTCCGCTCGGACTGCCCGTCTGTCTGGGGATGAAAGGTTGTGCTCAACTCAACCCGTGTGCCCAACTCTGGCTGAACTGCTCTCTAGAAGCGCGAGGTAAACTGCGTACCCCGGTCCGAAATGATAGATGCCGGCACACCATGAAGACGAACGATCTCCCAGATATAAATCTCAGCTAATCCCTCAGATGAATAGGAGACGGCCACAGGAATGAAATGCGCTGACTTGGTCAGCCTATCAACAATGACCCAAACTGCGTCGAACTTCTTCCGAGTCAACGAAAGCCCAATAACGAAGTCCATAGTGATCCGCTCCCACTTCCACTCGGGAAGCTCAATCCTCTGAAATAAACCACCAGGCTCCGATACTCGTACTTAACCTGCTGACAATTCAAACAATGAGCCACATATGCTACAATATCCTTCTTCATTCTACGCCACCAATAATGCTGCCGCAAATGCTGATACATCTTATGGCGCCCGGATGAATAGAGTACAGGGAAATATGGGCCTCCTCTAAAATCACCTCTCGGAGCCCATCCACAATAGGCACACAAACTCTACCCTGCAATCTCAAGACTCCATCATCATCTAATGTAACCTTCTTGGCACCTCCTCGCTGCACCGTCTCTCTAAGGACACACAAATGGGAATATCAAACTGCCGATCACGGATACGCTCCAATAATGAATAACAAGAGACCGTGCAAGCTAATACACAACTGGGCTCAGAAACATCCAGCCTCACGAACTGAATTGGCTAAAGCCTGAACATCCAAAGCAAGTGGCCTCTGACTGACTGGAATAAAAGCAAGAATGCCCATACTAGCTGACTTCTTACTCAAAGCATCGGCCACCACATTGGCCTTTCCCGGGTGATATAAGACAGTGATATCATAATCTTTCAGCAACTCCAACCACCTTATCTGCCTCAAATTCAACTCCTTTTGCTTAAACAAGTATTGAAGACTCTTATGATCCGTGAACACCTCACACGCCAAGCCATACAGATAGTGCCTCCAAATCTTCAATGCGTGAACAATGGCTGCTAACTCCAAATCATGCACTGGATAGTTCTTCTCATGAATCTTCAACTGCCTCGAAGCATAAGAAATGACCTTTCCATCCTGCATCGACATTTCACCAAGCCCAATACTGGAAGCATCGCAATAGACTGTATAAGGCCCTGAGCCTGTGGGCAAAACCAATACCGATACTGCAGTCAGAGTTGTCTTGAGACTCTGAAAGCTTTCCTCACACCCATCTGACAATCTGAATTGGGCACCCTTCTAGGCCAACCTGGTCATCGGGGCTGCGATATATGAGAACCCCTCCACGAACCGACAGTAGTAGCCTGCCAATCCCAAGAAACTCCGAATCTCCGTAGCTGATGCTGGTCTAGGCCAGTTCTTCACTGCCTCAATCTTCTTCGGATCAACCTGAATACCCTCTGCCGACACAACATGACCCAGGAATGCTACTTAACTCAACCAAAACTCACACTTCGAAAATTTTGCTTATAACTGACTATCCTTCAGAGTCTGAAGAACCACTCTGAGATGCTGCTCGTGCTCCTCCTGGTTGCGGGAGTATATTAATATCTTATCAATGAATACTATCACGAACGAGTCCAACTAAGGCCTGAACACTCGGTTCATCAACTCCATAAAAGCTGCTGGGGCATTTATCAACCCAAACGACATGACCAAAAACTCGTAATGACCGTACCGAGTGCGAAAAGCTGTCTTAGGGACACCAGATGCCCTAATCTTCAACTGATAGTAGCTAGATCTCAAGTCTATCTTTGAAAATACTTGGCACCCTGAAGCTGATCGAACAAATCATCAATCCTCGGCAGTGGATACTTATTCTTGATTGTAACCTTGTTCAATTGCCGGTAATCTATGCACATCCTTATCGAACCATCTTTCTTCTTGACAAAGAATACTGGAGCACCCCAAGGAGAAACACTAGGCCTAATGAAGCCTTTACCCAACATATCCTGTAACCGCTCCACCAATTTCTTCACAATACTGATATCGAGATACGATGCTTGAAGACCTCATAATTACCCAAAATAACGTGCCTCATCTAACGCCACCTGGAGCGGCGCCTACCTAGTAAGTTAAGGCTCCATAATTATAGCACGAATTTAGCAAATTACGCACAGATGGTTAATTAGTTTATTTATTTATTTATTAATTAATTAATAATATTATTAGTAATCTTATTTTTATACATAAGTGTTTAACAAGCATGACTTCCTACCAGTACTTATAGTAAAAAAAAATAGAATTTAATTCACAAGGGACAATTTAAACACAAGAATTTCCATCACAAGGATCTCATCCTTATATAACTTCCACCGCGGCTCGAGGTCCGGTCCAAATTTACCAAATCATTTCAACACGCGAGGATCTCGTCCTCGATTCTGAATCACAAGTAATTTGCATATCGTGCCACTCGAAACATTCCATTTCCTTCATTTAAATATTTTCCGTTAAGCAAAATTTCAACACGTAATGGTAAACACAGTTAACCCCACAGAATTTCTCAATACAAGTATTCACATAAGTAGATTTTTGAGTTACGAAGCTCGGCCGAAAGAGGAGCATATTAGAAGAATTTTATTACACAAGCATAACTAAATTAAGTTTAGAAAATCATTACTTTATAACAATTATAGATTGTTCTTTTAGTAAAATAATTTAATGTAATGACCTCGTCCATACCATATAAAACATATCAACAGACTGTGTCTCCACCTCTAGGAATCTAACCTCCATTTCTGACATTCCGACTCCCTTTTCCCTAGGTTTCCATGTCGTTGAGTTGTAGCTGCAATGGGGCACGTAGTCCGAGTGCTCTGATGTAATATGACTCTCCCTAGTCTAGAGAAATTTCTACCACCAACAGACATAAAGTATCAACATGTACTGAGTTCGTCCGAAATTGCCAGCTTTATACATTCCAAACCAAAACCGATATGACACGCGGCCTCGCAATCTATTACTTGGCAGTGAACTTCCCCCACGTGGCACAAAGTCATAGGTCATAATACCTGATAATCCACGATGTTAAACTTCCCGGATCATATAAATCAACCCCGTTGCTTTACACTTATTCCTATGGTATGCAATACTTCACGGAAGCGGTCAAGAAATTCATCTGGGTCTTCAAAAGATATACCACTGAAATGGAGTGGAACTTGTTTGGTAACTTGTCCAACCTCAATAAACAGACTAGTGTATCTTGCAACCACGGAGTAGCTATAAATCCTTCCGGAGTCTGAACTAGTCCAACCTATGCTGACTGAGCTAGAACCTCCGCATCTAGATCCATTTGAGACTGTACAATAAGTGCTGATGTTCGAGCTTTAGACTGCGCTCTACTTCTGTCTCTTCCCTTGATCGTAGATGGCACTCGTGGTTCATCTCTGGTTCGGTCATAGACGCTTCGCATGTTGTCGAGATTAGTGAGAGGACAAGTAGGCAAGTTCAATCATCAATGATAGAATAAATTCGCACGATGGAGATGGAGAAATGAGGAGTTATTCCTAACTTTGCGGCCCCTGGGTGATAAATACCGACGTCTCCGTACCGATCCCTCAAACTCTACCAAGTTGTCTGTGAGTTGTGAGACCTAAGCAACTTAGAGCTCTGATACCAACTTGTCACGACCCGGATTTCCCACCCTCGGGAGTCGTGTGGCGCCTACTAGTGGAAGCTAGGCAAGACAAACCTTAATTACCTTTTTCATTAACACGCTACCTCATTTAACAATTATCAGCAATCACATGCAAACAATGGAATTTAATAATAAAGCGAAAGTCTTAAATAATAGAAAAATTGAATAGAAATGCGGAAAATTCAACATAAGCCTCTACCCAAGACTGGTGTCACAATACTCACGAACTACTAAGAGTACTAAATACAATCGTCTGAAAGAAAACACAACTGTTTGTCTTGAGTACAATGAGATAACAGACTTAAATAATAGATAGAGGAGACACCGGGTCTGCGGACGCTTGCAGGGCTACCTCGCTATCTCGCTGGACTGAAGGCCTCCTCCTGCACTACTGCTGCTATCCAAGACCTGGATCTGTGCAAAAGAGCACAGAGTGTAGTATCAGCACAACCGACCCCATGTGCTGGTAAGTGTCTAGCCTAACGTCGGCGAAGTAGTAACGAGGCTAGGATCGGACTACCAAGTAAACCTGTGCAATTCGAATATATATATATATATATATATATACACACACACACACACAACGAAAAAAAAATACATGAAGTAATCAATCAACAAAGGAAGGGGAACACGCTGTGGGGAGATAACAGTTTCATATAGGAAATCTCAAATAAGGAAAGGAACAACAAGGCCCAAATATCAATAAGGATCAGAAATCACAACCTGCACGGCATCACCCTTCGTGCTTTTACTCTTGTCCTCACTATGCAATGTATAATGTAATTAATCTAAATCATGGCACGGCATCACCCTTCGTACTTTTACTCTCGTCCTCACTATGCAATGTATAATGTAATCAATGTACATTATGGCACGACTTCACCCTCCATGCTTTTACTCTCTTTCCTCACAGTATAATCAATAAATATCTATACCGAATGGTACATCGTACGACACGGCATCACCCTTCGTGCTTTACACTCTTTCCTTACAATATCAAACAATGCAAGACATCACCCTTCGTGCTTTACACTCTTTCCTCACAATAGAAAACAATTCACGACATCACCCTTTGTGATTTAACACTCTTCCTCACCCAAACAACAATCACAAACAAAGGGCAAGGGAGTAAAGAAAATAGAAATAGAAATCCCAGCAAGGGAACATCAATTAAATAATTAAATCCCCGCAAGGGAACAATAACAGTAATCTCAACATACAGTGCACGACATCACCCTTCGTGCTTTATCGCTCTTACTCACAATAGCAAACAGTGCACGGCATCACCCTTCGTGCTTTAACACTCTTCCTCATCCAAACAACAATCACAACAAAGGGCAAGGGAGTAAACAGAATAGAGGCAAAAATCCCGACAAGGGAACATCTATTAAACAATTAAATTCCGGCAAGGGAACAATAACAGTAATCTCAACATACAGTGCACGACATCACCCTTCGTGATTTATTTCTCTTCGTCACAATAGTAAACAGTGCACGACATCACCCTGTACGGAATGGTACATCGTACGGCACGGCATCACCCTTCGTGCTTTACACTCTTTCCTCACAATAGCAAACAATGCACGACATCACCCTTCATGCTTTAACACTCTTCCTCACCCAAAAAGCAATCACAACAAAGGGCAAGGGAGTAAACAGAATAGAAGTAGAAACCCCGACAAGGGAACATAAATTAAATAGTTAAATCCCAGCAAGGGAACAACATAAATAAGTTTCCATATGCCGGAAAGGGAGAAAATCAACAAACAACAAAACGTCCCGGCAAGGGAATAAACCAATTAATCTTCCTCTTTCTTTCACTTTCATCTCATAGTTCACATTATCACTTGAGCCAATGCTCCAAAGATTTAATTATCTCATATACCTTCATAATTTGTATTTCAACTCGAGCCAATGCTCCACGAAGTTTAACGATTACAATTCCTTTCACATGCTCGTTACAACATATAAAAATCATCAATTAAGCATGGAAGTTATAACAAAAACCAAAATATTCGCAGTATAAGGACTCACGGCCATGCTAGACACCAATGTATAGATACTCGTCACCATGCCTATACATCGTACTCGACAATTAGCAAGTAGAAAATAAGACTCAACTCCTATTCCCTCAAGCTAAGGTTAGACCGAACACTTACCTCGATGCTTTGAACTCTACTCAGCCTCAATTATAGCTTTACCCCTCGATTCCACCACAAATCCGCTCGAATCTAGTCACAAGTTACTTAATTACATCAATAAACGCTAAATGAATCAATTTGAATGGATAAAAATGAATTTCCCAAAGTTTTGCCCAAAAATTCCAAAAATGCCCCCAGGTCCACGTGGTCAAAACTCGAGTTTCTAACCAAAACCCGATCACCCATACCCCTACGAGTTCAAATATATGATTTATTTTGAAATCCGACCCCAAATTGAGGTTGAATTACCCAAAATTCCCAAAACCCTAACTCTACCCAAAACCCCTATTTTCTACTTTGATTTCATGATTTTAGGAGTAGATTCTAGGGTGAAATCTTGTAAAAAGAAGTAAAGGAGTAAAGAAAATGAGTTACAAATCACTTACTAATGTTTGTGAGAAGAAAGAGTGTTTAGAAAATCGCCTCTTATGTTTTTAGGGCTTTGAAAAATGAATATAACTGAAATTCCCGTCCATCTATACCCTCCTCGGGTCCCCCACCGTGGTCGGCGAAAAATGGACCGCGGCCACGCTAGCAAAGACCAAGAAAAGCTGAAGAAAACCAAAAAAAAATGACTGCAGTGACATGCTTTAGTATTTTTGCTATAACTTTCTCTACAGATATCAAAATTACGATTTCTATACCTTTCAGGAAACTAGACACGAAGGGATACAACTTTCGCTTTTCAATCATCTCACAATTCCATGTAGATAAAAAGATATATGCCTCCAAAGTCGGACTAGTGGCCCAGCTCCTCCACCGCGGACCACGAAAAAATGACCGCGGCCGCGAAGGCCTCAGCGCGGTCTGCGAAAAAGGACCGCGGACCTCGGTAGTAAGTTCAGAGATCTGAGTTATGTGACCTCCAACAGCTATATTTTAAGCCTAAAGACCTCCCGGGACCTACCCGAAACTCACCCGATCCCTCGGAGCCTCAGACCCAATGTACACACGACCTCAAAATCATCCTACGGACTTATTCGAGTAATGAAACCACCAAAATAACATAAAAACAATTAAGTAAACTCCAAAAATCGATAGAATTTTCTCAAACTTCATAAACTATCAAAGTTTCCATTTTTTATCCGAAACACGTCAAACCAAGTCTGGTTTACACCAAATTTTATAGATAGCTCATATAACACATATTAAACCTGTTCCGGGCTCCGGAACCATAATACGGGCCCAGTAACACATGTTTCACATTAAAATTCATTTTCAAAAGTCTTTATTATTTCCAAAAAATAATTTTCTTTAAATATTCATTTCTCGGACTTGGGACTTCGGAATTCGATTCCGGGCATACGCCCAAGTCCCATATTTTCTTACGCACCCTCCGGGATCGTCAAATCACGTGTCCGTATCTGTTTACCAAAAATATTGACCAAAGTCAACTTTAATCAATTAATTATTATAAATTTTAACTTTTCACATAAAACATATTCCTGGCTACACACTCGGGATGCGCATGCATATTGAGGTGCGATTAACGGAGGATTTTGGGGCCTCAGAACACATATTTATATAAATTAACATAGGATGACCTTTTGGGTCATCACACCAACAACATGCAAGAGATGTGGAACATACCGGGCAATCGCAATACTGTGATGCCCCAGAACATTCCTCTCGACTTGCCCTTCTCGGTACCCGAGGAAATATACATAATGAACCCCATATTCACTAGATGGGCTGTGCAACAAACTCCAACATAACAAGCTCCTCAACAGAACACTCCAATGTAAATGGAAGCCCATGCATAGTACATGGACATGCAAAACCAGGAAGAAAACCAAGAGGAGGAGGAGGAGGCAGAACCCCTACAACATCATAGAGAACCCAGGGTGTAATTTTCTAACCTAAGCGAGGTATATATACTATGTCACGCCCGGAAGTCCCACTGTCGCGACCGTGATGGCGCCTAACATTACACTAGCTAGGAAAACCAACGTTAGAAATTTATAAGCCAATTGTTTTACATTTCATTGATTAACAACAAGCAAGATATAACAAGTTGAAATGAACGCAGAAATATATAGATAAGCTTCAAATACATACTCTACTACTACCCAGAACCAGAAGTCACAATCCATGAACATTCTAAGATTTTACTACAAATATTTGTCCGAAAGAAATATAATTGTATTTTAAATAAAGAAACAGTAAAGTATGAGGTGTAGAAGGGGAATCCAGGGCCTGCGGATGCCAACATGTCTACCTTGGTTCTCCTACCAGAAAGATCCTGCAGCCAACCTCAAGATCAGCTCGGAGCCGCTCAAAAATTTGCACAGAAAGTGCAGAGTGTAGTATCAGTACAACCAACCCCATGTATTGGTAAGTGCCAAGCCTAACATCGATGAAGGAGTGACGAGGCTACGATGGGGCACTCATAATATAATCTGCATACAATATATAATAAAAGGGAAAGGAAGACAAAATAAATAAATCAGTAACTTGCTAGAAGTAACTACAGTTCTAAAATGTATTTCATCAGTGTTCAGATACTACCAATCCTTAAGTGCAATTTAAGACTACCGTACATATAACACAGTCAGGGAAATCATAAACATACAAGTTGTTGCGGTGCGCAACCCGATCCCACCATACATATTATATTCAACCTTATTTCCTCTTAATAACATGAACAACAGAATATAAACAAAAGTGTTGCGGCGTGCAACCCGATCCCACCATATCACAATAATCACAATCACAGTTCACCTATATTCCACCACAATCCACCCTTATTACACCTGTTGCTGCGTGCAACCCGATCTCACCGTACAAATATCAATTACTCAGTTACTACAGAAATTTCACAATTCAAATAAAAAAACCCTACACAATACTTAAACTTCAAACAAAAGCAATGTACACTACGAGAATTCACACAAGTAATACTACTAATCGATATCAATCCGGAATACACCAAAAGCACCGATAAACCAGTTTAAGCAAATAATAGGAGACAATGAAGCTACAAAATGACTATGTTACATCTCGCGTTTCTCGTACTTTAAAGTTTCATCTTCTGTTAATTGACATAGACTCGGGTATGATATTATCTTGAGGTTAGCATATTATGATATTTATAACAAGCGATAAGTAAGTGGAATGAAGGATAAAGCGTACACGAATTAAAGAAAATGAGTTTTGTTGAAGGTTGTCGATTTGGGATAAAATACGGTTCGAGCTATAATACCCGATATTTATGGACTAGTATCATACAAGGTACAATATGGCCGTTATAGTATGATGTACTAGTATCATACAGTCATGACGTTAAGGATGTGTACTGGTGGAACGATATGAAGTAGAACATTGCTGAGTTTGTTGCTCAGTGTCCTAGTTGCCAGCAGGTGAAGATAGAGTACCAGAAGCTCGGAGGGCTAATTCAGACTATAGAGATCCCGACATGGAAATGGGAGGCGATAAACATGACTTAATCACGGGTTTAGCTCGTTCTCATCGTAAGTTAGATTCCATATGGGTGATAGTCGATAGGCTCAAAAAATCAGCTTATTTCCTACAGGTCAGAGATACATATACAATAGAAGATTATGCAAAGTTATATATTAAATAGGTAGTGCGACTACACGAAGTACCAATAACTATTATCCGACCGTGGGGCCCAGTTTACGACACATTTTTGGAGGTTATTTCAGAAAGGTCTAGGGACTCAGGTGAATCTCAGAATAACTTTTCATCCACAGGTTGATGGACAAGCCGAGCGCACAATTCAGACGCTCGAGGATATGTTACAAGCATGTGTATTGGATTTTAAAAGAAGTTGGGATGAATATGTACCTCTTATCGAGTTTGCATATAATAACAGTTACCACTCCAGCATCCAGATGGCTCCGTACGAGGCTTTGTATGGGCGTATGTGTAGATCTCCTATAGGGTGGTTTTATGTTGGAGAATCTGGGTTACATGGGCCAGACCTGGTTCATCAGGTCATAGAAAAAGTAAAGCTTATCATGGAGCAACTGTTGACAACTCAGAGTCATCAGAAGTCATATTCTGACGTGCGGCACGAGATTTAGAGTTCGGGGTTAGTGACTGGGTATTCTTAAAGGTGTCACCTATGAAGGGTGTGATTAGGTTTGGAAAGAAATGAAAAATTAGCCCACGGTATATTGGGCATTATAGGATCATTCGAAGAGTGGGCCAAGTAGCTTATGAGTTAGATTTTCCCTCAGAATTTGGAGTCTATCCATCCATTTTTCATATATCTATGTTACCGAAGTGCATTGGCGATCCTACCCGAGTGGTGCCCACGGATGATGTACAGATTACAGAGGACTTGTTATACAAGGAAATTCTGGTTGCCATCCTAGACTGACAAATACCGCAAAGTACGGATAAGAAGGTAGCCTTTGTAAAGGTCTTTTGGAGAAGCAAGAATGTGGAAGAGATGACGTGGGAAACGGAGGAAGAAATGAAGTCTAAATACTCCCACCTATTTTAAACGGGAGATATAGATCAAGGTGGGATACCTCAGCAAAGCCCTATTCAGGCCTGTAGGTCCCCAAGTAAGCTCTTGTTTTTGACGGTCCGAATTTATATTAGACAGCTATGTGAGGCTAAGTGTGGCATGTATAGTATGTTATCTTGCTGCATGCAANACTCGGGGATGAGATTATCTTAAGTTTAGAATATTTATGGTATTTATAACAAGAAATAAGTAAGTTCCATGAAGGATAAAGGGTACACGAATTAAAGAAAATGAGTTTCGTTGAAGGTTGTCGATTTGGGATAAAATATGGTCCGAGCTATAATACCCGATATTTATGGACTAGTACCATACAAGGTACCATATGACTGTGGTATTATGATGTAGAAGGTATATTAAAAATGAGTAGGATTTTAAGTAATTTGAGACAATTCTTAATTATGCGGGTAATTGGTTAATTATCGGGTAACGGGACATTATCTAATTAACTAATAATTAAATAAAGACTATAATTTCCACCCCACCCTCACGTGGCAGAAAGCCACATCTTAGTTAAATGACTCTTAGTCATTTATTATTAGGTGACAACCTAATACATTAATGTTAAGACACCTCAATTTTAAGACTTTCAATACATACCATATCACAATCAGATGTGAAGTTTTACATATTAGCAATATGATTTCTTGCAAATCCCTACACATTCCTACCAAAAAAAACCTACAACGTGAATTATTGCAATCAATTCCTACAAAAAAATCCAATAAGAATTATTAGAATCTTAGCTACGTAAAATTTTGCGGTTCTAAAAGAGTACGGTGCAACCTTTTCCAAGAACATCATACGGATTTTTCCTACTCCAGGTATGTTAAGGATAAGACCTTCCTTCGTTTTGGCATGATCTTGTAATTACACAAGTTAGCTAACAAGGCATAAAGAGAAATTCATATTCCGGAATTTATGTATATTTACCTAGTCTTGTAAGTTACAATTGTCTCCTTATCGAGACTTCATATTCAAGTGAGTATTTCCATTTTCCAGTCAAGAGAGAAGGGAGTCTACATATACAGTACTACAGTATTTTCATTACCATCAAGCTATAATCGATGGGAAGGCCCCTATTGGGAAACCTCTGATCAGATGGTAAGTTATATACTGACCCTATTGTGGCCGAGCGCCTACGAGCGAGCCTACCATGGCCGAGATACAGAGCCTAATATGGCTGAGCGCCTATGAGTGAGCCTACTGCGGCAGAGCAATTATACAGTTATACCGAGCCTTGTAGGGCCGGACAACTATTTTACTTACTATATTGAGAGACTTGAGTCAGTATCAGCAGGTAAGCACATTTTCAGATTATCAGTTCAGTTTTAGCTTGAGTATAGGTAGACCTCCTCAGTAGGTGTTACCGAGTTCAGCTCTATCAGTAAGCTCCCTTTCTGGGGCGCTGCATTTCATGCTGCATTTATATTTTGCTTCGCAAATTGTATTTCAATGTGGCCCCTGGCCAAAGTATGACATTATATGTCCATAATTCCCGAGTCGCAAGTTGGTACGCAAGGATAGATGAGGCACCGAGTGCCGGCCTCACCCCCAGGCTCAGGGCGTGACAAAATAATTCCTTCAACAAAGAGAAGCAATGTCTAGCAAGTAGCAATTAGGCACAGGAATACAAGTAAAGCATGTAACAGTTAAGGCAGGGGAAAAGACAATATGAGAAGAACGGAAAAGAAACATGCAAAAACAAATAAATTGGAGGTGCATAAGTACTCGTCACCTCACATATACGCCGCTCACATGATTTTAATATAGCAAATAGGTCGACGGTTCCTAATTCCTCAAGTCAAAGTTAGACATAACACGATCTGTAATGATAACATCCCCCACAGGTGTGGAAACATATACAGGGGCACTCAAAGAATCACGAGGCACAACCATATATGAAGCAAAATAAGATGACATATAGGAGTAGGTAGATCTCGGATCAAATAGAACTGAAGCATCTCTACTGCAAACTGAAACAGTACCTGTAATAACAACATCGAATGACTCAACCTAAGGCCTGGCTGGAAATCATAACATCGAGGATGGGTCCCACCACTTTGAATCATATCCCAAGGATGACCTTTAGCTGGCTGGACTCCACCTCTAACGAACTGATCTCCACCTCTAACAGCCTGACTTCCACCTCTAACAGAATGGACCTACTTTGGGCTGTCTGACCCCTACCTCTGGTTGGCTGAGCAGGCGGTGCAGCAACTGGTGCTAGAATCATGGCACGAAAACCATGATGTTGTGGTGGAGCTCCCAATAATCTCGGACATGTCCTCCTGATATGCCCATAACCACCACACTCAAAACATCCATCCTAGTATTGTGGTTATGGAAACTGAAATGGACCCAAATGGGCCGGATGACCACGGTAATAACTCTGAATAGGAGGTGCACTAATAGGAGCTAGTGGTGCACTGTAGGCTGGCTATCTAGAATGAGGCACATAAGGACCATGACTCTCTGAGCCACCATGGCATGCCTGAAGCGCTGAATAAAATGGTCGGGCAGGATGGCCTCTAACAAAAGCACCACTGCCTCTAGACGAGGCACCGTTGAACCAGCCGGAATGAAAAGGTCCTATCAGACCCCTGACCTCCCTGTCCAAGAACCATCTCGACTCTCCTGGCGACATTGGCAGCTGCCTGAAAAGGAATCTTACTCCTAGTCTCCTTAGCCATGTGCAATCTAATAGGCTGAGAAAGTCCCTCAATAAACCTCTTCACCCTCTCTCTCTCTCGGTAGGAAGCATAATAAGAGCATGATGGGCCAAATCAACAAAATGAGTCTCATACTGAGTAACAGTTGTAGTGCCCTACTTGAGACGCTCGAACTGACAACGGTGCTCCTCTCTCAAGGTGATACGCAGAAACGTCTCTAGGAAGAGATGAGAGAACTGGTCCCAAGTAAGATCAGGCGACCCAACTGGTCTGTTCAATAAATAATCTCCACCATTTCTTAGCGAAACCAGTCATCTGGAATGGAGCAAAGTTGACCCTATTGGTCTCCAATATATCCATGTTCCACAAATAACCTCATGAAATCTATCAAGAGTATCATGGGGATCATCTGAATTAGCACAACTGAATTGAAATAGGAAGAGCTTGATAAACCTGTCCAATATCCAGAAAGCCTTAGTATATATAGCTGACTTACCACCGGTCTGTGCCACAATAATCGGTTGAACTACTCCGACTGGATGATCTGCTGGAGTCTGATATTGGGGAGCCATCTTCTCCGGAGTGTGTGTAGCAGGAGTCTGGGCTCTTCCTCCAGCCTAAGAGACGACTGGTGCTATGGGAAATGCGCCAGTCTGGGCCACACTCTCCATAAGTCCCACTAAACGGACCAAAGCATCCTAAACCACTATGGTGAAATGAACCCCTCAAGAACCTGAGTTGTTCCGGCAGGAACAATCTGGATTAGAACCTCCTCGTCAAACTCAACCTGAGGCTCCACTATTGGGGTTGCTAGTCAGGCTCTGGGCTGAGCCCTACCCCTGCCTCGGCCTCGACGTCTACCCCTCGTAGGAGCTGCTACTGGAGGATTTGGGTGCTGCTCAGCTGAAGAAGCGATACATGTTCTCGCCATCTATGAGAGAATTTGAGTAGAAGAGTTCAATCAGCATTGAAAAAACAAAGTCGTACGATAGAGAAGAATAGAAGTGAAATTTGTTCCTAAACTTTATAGCCTCTAGGAGATAAGTATAGACGTCTCCATATCGATCCCCCCAAACTCTGAGCTCGTTCATGAATTGTCAGAGCTAGGCAACCTAGCGCTCTAATACCAACTTGTTACGACCCGAAATTCCTAGGACCGTGATGACACCTAACATTATACTTGCTAGGCAAGCCAACGTTAGAGATTTATTTTCCAATTCATTTACATTTCATTGATTAACAACAAGCAATCTATACCAAGTCAAAATGAATGAAGGAATATATAGATAATCTTAAAATATATACTCTACTACTACCAGAATCCGGAGTAACAATCCATGAACATTCTATGATTTTACTACAAGTATTTGCGGAAAGAAATAAAACTATTTTTGAAACAAAGAAACAATAGAGTATGAGAATTAGAAGAGGACTCTAGGGCCTGCAGACACCAACAGGTCTACCTTGGGTCTCCTATCAGAACGATCCTACAGCCAACCTCAAGATCAGCTCGGGCCAGCTCCAAAATCTGCACAGGAAGTGTAGAGTGCAATGTTAGTACAACCGACCCCATGTACTGGTAAGTGCCAAGCCTAACCTCGATGAAGTAGTGAAGAGGCTAAGACGGGGCACTCACAATATAATCTGCATACAGTATATAATAAAAGCAGAAATGAAGAAGAAAATAAAATAAAGAAGTAACTTGCAAGAAGTAACTACAGTTCTCAAAAGTAATTCATTAGTGTTGAGATACTACCAATCCTTAAGTGCAATTTAAGACTAGCGTATAACTAACACAGTCATGGAAAGCATAAACATATAGGTTATTGCGGCGTGCAACCTGATCTCACCATATATTCACCATGATTTCCTCTTAATAACATAAACAACAGAATATAAATAAAAGTGTTGCGGTGTGCAACCCGATCCCACCATATCACAATCACAGTTCACCCTTGTTCCACCACAATCCATCCTTATTACACCTGTTGCGGCGTGCAACCTGATCCCAGTGTACAAAAATCAATTACTCAGTAAGTATAGAAATTGCACAATTCAAATCACAAAACCCTTCACAATACTTAAACTTCAAACAAAAGCAAATGGTAAGCTTGTACACTATGAGAACTCACACAAGTGATACTACTCAGTGAAACCAATCCAGAATATACCATAAAAGCACCGATAAACCAGTTTAAGAAAATAATAGGAGACAATGAAGCTATGGAATAACTAATACCTTTAACAAAGGAAAACGATGTCTAACAAGTAGCAATTAGGCAAGGGAATACAAGTAAAGCATGTAACAGTTAAGGAAGGGAGAAAGAAAATATAAGAAGAACGAGAAAGAAATAGGCAAAAACAGATAAATTGGTGGCGTATACGTACTCGTCACCTCACGTTACGCCGATCACACGAATTTCATAAAGCGAATAGGTCGAGGGTTCGTAATACCTCAAGTCAAAGTTAGACACAACACTTACCTCATTCCACATGTCACTCAATGCTCAATTACAACCTTTCCTCTAGAATTCGCCTCCAAACCTTTCGTATCGATCCAAAATTGACTCAATAATATCAATTATTGCTAAAGAATTCAATTACAATGCATGAATTTAGATTTCCCAAGTTCCCCCCCCC
>ML335097.1:0-88997 GCA_005239505.1 Nicotiana paniculata | reverse complement strand
TTCTGGGGTGATTTCACTATCCTCCCAACTTGGAGTGAAGTTTTTTGGTAATTTTGGCCATTCATAGTTTGGCGTATATTTATACTCTAACTTAATGATGCTTCACGGTCTTAAGTGTGTTAAATGATGATAAATTGGCTCTAATGGTGATTTTTTTATTTCACAGGAGTAGAATAAGCTATTGAGCACTTATGACGGGGATCCAGACGAATTTGAAGAATAACAGGCCATGGGGTAATTTCGGTGTGATTTGAAGGCTAGTTCAGTTTAACGAGGCAGTGAAGAACCCCATTTGCATGGGTTGTAGCGCGACTTTAGCGCGTCCGCGCTAGTCTAGCTTTCTGGAGGTAGTGTATAACCCAACTA
Organism: Nicotiana paniculata; assembly: GCA_005239505.1. NCBI lineage: Eukaryota > Viridiplantae > Streptophyta > Magnoliopsida > Solanales > Solanaceae > Nicotiana > Nicotiana paniculata. The sequence continues at coordinate 88,631 of ML335097.1, read as the reverse complement.
GCACGGGCATTAGCGCGTGACTAGCGCGCCCGTGCTAGTCCAGACGCGGAAAATAGAAGCTGGAGGGTATTTTTGGAAGTTCGGGGCCAATCCACATAACCTATAAAAGGTTCAATTCTTTTGTTATTTTACCTTTGCTTATGAATTCTTTTGTAGTTTTTATCATTATTATGAGTAGCTAACTTTTCTAATCTAAAGTTTTGGTGGAACCCATTGGGGGATGACTTTATTGTGATATAATATAGTTTTGGTTGGTTGTTAATCTCTATTTGTTCAACTATGTTCTTTTTGTAGTTGATTGAAAGGCCCTCAATTAGCTGTGCCTATTTATTATATATCTACTTGAGAGAGAGTGCATATTTAGGTATTTGTTTGAACAACACCACTCCCGGAGTATAGGCGAGAGTCATAAGCGAGGGTTTAGAGGTTGGATTAGAGATAACGATACCTCGGATGCAATCTCGGGTGCAATCTAAAGTGAACTGTAATGCAATCTAGTTAGCGTAACTGAGAGAGTGCGTCTAGTAAATTATCATAATTACTTGAGAGAGATTTATGGTAGCTGGAGTGTTCATGATTGATGGAGACAACAAAATCAAATTTATAGGAAGTATACAAGAAGGAAGTTCACCAACGGGGGAAACCACAACCTTAGACCTTTAATCAATTGTTTACATCTTATTTTTAGTTAATCTTATTTTATTATTTTTATTCAGCTGTAGTAGTAGAAACAACACAAAATGATATACACAACGTTTGAGAAAGTTGACTATTGAGAGTCTAGTAATCTAAAGACGACATTTGATACGTTAATTCCCTGTGGGATTCGACTCTGGGAAAAATACTCGGATTATATTTATAACGCCCGCTTAGTCTTTTAATAGACATAGTTGAGCGATCAAAAGTCATATAAGAATTCCCCCCTTTTACTAATTTCCCTAATATCTATTTACAGATGTTGTTATTACAGACCATAAATGAACGAATTACATAATAAATATAAGTTGCGCTATAGGGAGCCTGAAATAGGCCCAAAGTGAACCTGGAAATACCAAGACTTCAAAAAAGTCCAAGATGCCATAGTCCATAGTATCCAATGAGGTATCCTGGTGCGTCAAAGTTCCCAAGGGCCTCAGGGACCCCGAGCAATGCTAATACCAAGATCTTTTAAAATAAGGAAGTGATTATCTACAGTGCGGAAGGGCCAGCCCCAATGTGCCAGAGTTCAGAGGAATCTCATGGATTTCTAGGCAGTACGCACACTGGAGGGGCAGAACTTAAGTAATCTAAGAGTAGAAGTGAGAGTGCTTGACATAGTTGAGAAGATTTTGATAAAGAACAGTGTAGAGGTAAAATCTTTAGGAGTGAAAAGTATTTTAGGAATGGAAACAGTTTTAGGAAAAATGTTAAGAGTGAAAAAAGTTTTGGAAGCAGTTCTGAGAAGACCACAGATTCAACAAACAACCACACAATCACAAAACTTAGAGTGCCCAGATTCAAAGTCGTTTATTACTTAACTCTAAGTGAAGCCAAACAAGTTCACACACATGGATCAGGGGGGTTGGGAACATAGGGATCTTGATCATAAACACATGAACATGGATAAGAGGGGAAGCATATTGATCAACAAGTACACAGAACAAGCAAGGATTGATTGAGAACCAATGATCAAACTCATAGCGTTAGAATGAAAACCACTGATTCAGAGTATTATCAAGGAAATTATACTTAAAGCTAAAGTGATAGTAGACATTAGAGCATAGAGGCAGAATGCAGGAACATCCATATTGAGGACAAAGGTCTACCCCACAGGATTTGTCATACCAATTGTGATTAATCAGATAAACTAGGAGCCTGAACTATTTAAAATGAGCACGCTAGTTGAAGGAAACCGACAAGAGCTCAAGTAAACATGCTGGCTAAAATAGAAAATAAGAAGATTGAAACCTATACATGCTGATTAAAACACTGAACAAGAGAGGGTAAGAACTTAAGCATACTGATCAAAGTAGTAAACAAGAAGAACAATTAAGTACATAATTAGTTAAACTAGTGCAGAAATAGGCATGGATTTAACAACTATAGAGCACATAGATTTGAATTCTCGAGATATTGAAATAACAACATACCAGTTAAGGAACAAAGTGCAGATAGCAAAGAAAGTAGAGTTCCACAGTCTAGCCTTGGCTTTCAGTCGGCTAGACAAGCAATTAGCACAAATAGCAGAAAGAGGAGAGAAAGTTTGTGTGTGTGTGCATTTTTTGAACTATTGTCCATGTTTTTTGAGGTAATACACGAGTGTATATATATAGCACTTAGGGAATGGAACAAGTAAGGTAAAGAGAATCAAAGTTCAATGAATTAAGGATCAATCAACCAAATCACAGAATCAATTCATATAGGGAGTCCAGAAAAGATCCCTTTAATTGGGGAATAGTCAATTAACGGTCATAGCAGGGTTCAATTAAGATAATGAATCAAAATCATACCATATAGGGAGTCAGTAAAAATCCCCTAACTACTGCCCGCTAATTAAGGCAAGTAAAATAGGGAAAACAAGTCACAAATAAGGAAACCAGTAAAATCCCACACACGAATTTTAACAGGGCAATTAACAGGAAGCAGTAAGTAAAAATCTTCAAAGAGTACTAATTTTATAGGAAATAATTATTTGAATCCTTAGATAGAAATCAACCAAGTAAGAATCCCAAAGGATTATGATTTTAACAAGAAAGAAATCGTTCAAATCCTTAACATAAGTCAATCAAGTAGAAATCTCACAAAATACTAATTTTAACAGGGAAAATCGTTTAAGCTCCTAAATAGAAAAAGTTAATAGGACTGGTTCACAGAGATAATCACAATATCGAAACAAAAAATTGAAGAAATAAGTATAACACACAGAAACATACACGAGGATCAGTCAAGTTAGTAAAGAAACAATCAGTTTACGCACTGAAAAAGTTAGGAAGAAAACCCTTTTGAAAAATACTTAGGACAAACCCTAATTTCAGAAGAAAGCAAATGGAATTGAAATAGTTAAGCAAAACAGGAGATCTTCAAGGGAAAAAATCAGATAATACTCGAACCAATTCAGATCTACAAACATCTAAATAGATTCGAGTAGTCGTAAACTAGGGTTTTCAAAAAAATAGTAGAGATAAAAGAAACTCGGTCAAAACTATGGATTCGAACTAAAAATAGTAGGAAACCAATACTCACAAATGAGAAAGGCCATCGACAGGACGGTAAACAATTTTCAGGCAGAATCTGGTTGGCTTTCCTTGAGATCTTCTCAAGGAATCATGAAATCAAAGAGCTAGGGAGTATAGGAGACCAGTGGTCGTAGAAGGCACGAAAACACCATAGAAGGGGTTTCTCGCCGGTGATGGCGATTAGGATTAGGTTGAGCTTGAGAGAGAATGGAGGAGGAGGGATTCAAAGGCGGCCGGGTTGAGTGAATGATTAGGGGTTAGGGTTAGTTGGGATTAATTATGGTAAGGGTTGGTGCGGACCGTTGATCTAAAGGATCAACAACCACAATTTGATCAGGGTTTGGGTGGGGTAGGTCTGGATTGGGCTTATGGGTATTTGAGCTATGATTAAAATTGGGTTGGGGATAATAATATGGACTAGGTTCGAAATTGAACCAAAATAAAAGAGGCTACTTGTTAAATACCCACTTAATTGACGAAATAATTTGTAAAAATAATTAACATATTGTAAAAATGATTTTCATGCATAAAAATGTTTTAAGACAGTTACTCAACATTTAAAAAATACAAAAAGGTTAGTTTATGGTAAAATGATGTAATAATGCATACATAGGCTATAATTGCTGAGTTATTGCAATTATGACCCAAAAAAAATAAATATGGCCATTTGTGAAATAATTAAAACTTAGTATAAAATATAAATAGTAGGATTGAGTCATAAAATTATTGTAAAATCATTTGTGATGCAATTAGTAATTATTTATATAAATAAAATACTAGGATAAATTAATTTTAAAAATGTAAAATTATGGAAAAATATTAATTGATGCTAATGCATAGTTTTGAAGCTATATATGCATTTTAGAAATAATATAGGGAAAAATTGGGTATCAACAGCTGCCCCTCTTTACCCGGTAAGGATGAAAGAGTTGTCGGGTAAAGATATGATGGCCAATTTCGACTGAGTAAGGTGTTTTGAGAGACATAAGCCGCACTCTGGTTTTCGATCTGCCTACATATCCCTGGTTTCACAGGAATCAGGTCGTGTGTAGTTCTGGATTCATCGGTGGAGTATTATCGATGAAGTTACCACAAGGATGGTCACGAATATGGTGATTGGTCAAGTTTGAGATGATATGAAGGAAATGAAGCAGGATTGCTCCCGTTGGGGTAATGGTTGCTTATCGGGTCGCCAGCAAGTAAAGAGATACTAGAAGCATATATTGGTGCGGAAATTTAAACATGATGCAGATTCCCTTCGGACCATGAGAATTGTCTTCGGACGATTGAGGATGACGTCCTGGGCCATGAATTGTTCAGTGAGGGATTTGCAGGCCATGAAATGATGTTCTCGGGCCATGAAAATGGTGTCTCCGAATCATGACGCCTTTGAATAATAATATACAACTTTGAGAGATCCTCAGGCCATGACATGGTGTCTTCCGGCTATGAGGATGATGACTTTAGACTATGATGCCTATTGACAAGTTGGTGATATTTCAGCCCATGAGATGCAATGATGATGTTAAGAGAAACAAGACAAGGCTTAGTCGTGTGAAGTTGAGGGCAGAGCTTAGCTTAAAAGAAGAGCAAATAAATAGTGCCAGAGAGACAGCGCTTAGTCATCGGCAAATAGAAAGGAAATGATTGGCCTTATGAAAATATGAAGGCAGGGTTTAGCCTCATGCAAATGAATGCAGAGCTTAGACTTATGCAAATATGGAGATGGGGCTTAGCCTCATGCAGAAAGAGACATAGCTTAGTCTCAGGCAAGATTCGGGACATGGCTTAGTCCCAAGAAATGAACGCAGAGCTTAGCCTTATGAAAATATGGAGGAAGGTCTTAGGCTCATGTAGATGGAGACAGAGCTTAGTCTCATGCAAGATTCGGGATAGGGCTTAGTCCCATGCAAATGAAGGCAGAGCTTAGCCTTATGCAAATATGGAGGCAGGGCTTAGCCTCATGTAGATGAAGACAGAGCTTAGTCTCATGCAAGATTCAGAACAAGGCTTAGTCCCACGAAAATGATGGCAGAGCTTAGCCTTATGCAAATATTGAGGCAGAGCTTAGCCTCATGCAAATATGGAGGCAGGGCTTAGCCTCATGCAGATGGAGACATAGCTTAGTCTCATGCAAGATTCGGCAGGGCTTAGTCCCATGCAAATGAAGGCAGAGCTTAGCCTTATGCACATATGGAGGCAGGGCTTAGCCTCATGCAGATGGAGACATAGCTTAGTCTCATGCAAGATTCGGCAGGGCTTAGTCCCATGCAAATGAAGGCAGAGCTTAGCCTTATGCACATATGGAGGCAGGGCTTAGCCTCATGCAGATGGAGACATAGCTTAGTCTCATGCAAGATTCGGCAGGGCTTAGTCCCATGCAAATGAAGGCAGAGCTTAGCCTTATGCACATATGGAGGCAGGGCTTAGCCTCATGCAGATGGAGACAGAGCTTAGTCTCATGCAAGATTCAGAACATGGGTTAGTTACATGCAAATGAAGGCAGAGCTTAGCCTTATGCAAATATGGAAGCAGGGCTTAGCCTCATACAAATATCGAGGCAGGGCTTAGCCTCAGCAGATGGAGACAGAGCCTAGTCTCATGCAAGAATCGGGACATGGCTTAGTCCCATGCAGATGGAAGGCAGTGCTTAGCCTTATGCAGATATGGAGGCAGGGCTTAGCCTCATGAAAATGGAGACAGAGCTTAGTCTCATGCAAAAATAGAATAAATAGCAGATGATAGTAGAGTTTTCTTAGTTGGTAGTAGATTTTAGTATCGCGGTTGTTATGAAAATTGTGACTTTGGGGCATGTATATTCTTCGTTCCTGCAACCAAAGAAAAATTGTGAGTTCTGTAAAAGGGGAGGTTGGTTCGTGCCTCCGTCGACTCACTTGCTTGGTCTGAAGATCCTGTTCAAATCATTGGGTGCAGCATTTGCTAAAAATAGTTATTTTACAAGCAAGCACACATAGTTTTCAAAGACATAGCAAAAATATATTTTTTGAGAAGTTGGTTAGATGAACCAATTACTGTGACACGATTTGAGACATTGCGACTTCTCTTGCTGTAGAATTTTGAGGATCCACCTCAAAATTCTGCCCCGGTTAGATGGATAAACATCTCTGACTGCTGTACATGCTGCAATCGGCTGAACTTGCTTCGGAATTTTGAGGGTCCTCAAAACTCTGCCCCAATCTCTAATCGTGGGGGAAATAGAGATTTTGTTGAATTGTGACCGAACCCACAGGGCTGCCTACGTATCCCCTCTTAAACGGGAATCAGGTCGAGCGTAGTTCAATTTACATCATTGCGGAAACATAAACAATTACACATAGTATCGCTTGACTGCATCCGAATTGATTGGTTTTGGCCAGACTTCTCCATCCATTTCTGCGAGTATGAGGGCTCCTCCCGTCAATACTCTGTGAACCATGTAAGGACCTTTCCAGTTAGGAGAGAATTTCCCTTTGGCTTTATCTTGATGCGGGAAGATCTTCTTCAACACCAGCTGCCCCAGTGTGAATTGTCTTGGCTTGACCCTTTTGTTAAAAGCTATGGACATTCTGTTCTGATAAAGCTGGCCGTGAAATACTACATTCATCCTCTTTCCATATATGAGGGATAGATGCTCATAACGGTTCATTATCCATTCTGCATCGCTGAGCTCAACTTCCTGTATGATCCTCAAAGAAGGAATCTCCACTTCGGCAGGAATAACAGCTTCAGTACCGTAAACCAGTAAGTAGGGAGTTTCCCCGATTGATGTGTGGACTGTGGTACGATATACCAGTAAAGAAAATGGTAGCTACTCATTCCATTGCTTGTGATTTTCTACCATCTTTCTCGGTATCTTCTTGATATTCTTGCTGGCAGTTTCTACAGCTCCATTCATCTGAGGTCTATAGGCTGTGGAATTCTTATGCTTGATTTTGAAAGTCTCACACATGGCTTTCATCAGATCGCTGTTGAGATTGGTGGCATTGTCAGTGATGATGGACTCCGAAACTCTGAATAGGCAAACCATCCGGTCGCGGACAAAATCTGCCACGACTTTCTTAGTCACTGCCTTGTAAGATGCTGCTTCGACCCATTTAGTGAAGTAATCAATAGCTACCAAGATGAACCGATGCCCATTTGAGGCGGTGGGCTTGATCGGACCAATGACATCCATTCCCCAGGCGGCGAATGGCCAAGGTGGGCTTGTTGCATTGAGCTCATTTGGTGGTACTTTTATCATATCTGCATGTACTTGACATTGGTAGCATTTTTGGACATACCGGATGCAATTTGTCTCTATGGTCATCAAGAAATAACCGGCGTTGAGTATCTTCTTGGCCAAGACAAAACCATTCATATACGGTCCGCAGGTTCCGACATGTATCTCTTCTAGCAAATTAGAAGCTTCTTTCGCGTCGATGCACCTCAACAATCCAAAATCAGGATTTCTTCTATATAGGGTTCATGCGCTGTGGAAGAAATTGTTGGACAATCTCTGAAGCCTGCGTTTCTGAGTATGGTTTGCATGCTCCGGGTATTCCCGTTTTGTCAGATACCTTTTGATGTCATGGAACCAAGGCTTCCCATCTGTTTCTTCTTCAACATGGGCACTATATGCCGGATGACTATGGATCCTTATTGGGATATGATTAGTGAAGTTCTTGTCTGGATGCTGTATCATTGATGACAAAGTGGGCAATGCATCGGTAAACTTATTCTGAACCCTGGGAACATGCCGAAACTCTATCTCTTTGAACCTCTTTTTCAATTCCTGCACATGGTGCATATATGGCAGTATCTTGGTCTTGGTGGCCCATTCTCCTTATACCTAGTGCACAAGCAAATCTGAATCGCCGATTACCAACAGCTCCTGAATATTCATGCCGATGGCCATGTTGAGTCCTAGGATGCAAGCTTCATACTCTGCCATGTTGTTGGTGCAGAGAAATCTGAGTTTAGCAGATACAGGATAATGTTGGCCAGTTTTCAATACCAAGACAGCTCCAATACTGACTCATTTGAAATTTGTCGCTCCGTTAAAGAAAATCCTCCAACCGTCATAAGATTCAGCAATATTCTCCCATATGAATAGGACTTCTTCATCGGGAAAATACGTTTTCAGGGGTTCGTATTCTCCTTCCATAAGGTTTTCAGCAAAATGATCTACCAGTGCATGTCCTTTGACTGCTTTCTGAGTTACATAAACAATGTCTAACTCACTCAACAAGATTCACCACTTAGCCAGCTTGCCAATGGGCATAAGTTTTTGAAAGATATATTTCAGTGGATCAATCCTTGATATGAGATACGTTGTGTAAGCACAGAAGTAATGCCTCAACTTTTGAGCTATCTAGGTCAAGGCGCAATAGGTACGTTCCAATAGAGAGTATCGCACTTCATATGGAGTGAATTTCTTACTCAGGTAATAAATAGCTTGTTCCTTTCTCCCTGTCTCGTCGTGCTGTCCCAGAACGCAGCCGAAGGCTCCATCTAACATTGCGGGGTACAGTAGCAAAGGTCTGCCTGGATTTGGCGGGACCAAAACTGGTGATGCTGATAGGTACTCCTTGATCTTGTCGAAAGCCCTTTGAAAATCCTCGGTCCAACTAGTTGTAGCATCTTTCTTCAACATCTTGAAAATTGGCTCACATATGACTGTGGACTGGGCTATGAACTGGTTGATGTAGTTTAGCCGTCCTAGAAAACTCATTACATCTTTCTTGCTCTTTGGCGGTGGCAGCTCTTGGATGGCTTTGACTTTTGATGGATCCAATTCTATCTCTCGGCGGCTGACAATGAACCCAAGTAACTTTCTGACAGGGACCCCGAATGCACATTTTGCAGGGTTTAATTTCAGGTTGTACTTCTGCAATCTGTCAAAAAACTTCCTCAAATCTGATATATGATATGTGGATTTCTTGGATTTGATGATGACGTTGTCCACATACACCTCGATCTCCTTATGTATCATGTCATGAAAAATGATAGCCATAGCCCTCATGTAGGTGGCCCCAACATTCTTTAGACCGAATGGCATCATCTTGTAACAGTACACCCTTCATGGTGTAATGAAGGATGTTTTCTCTATGTCTTCTTCGTCCATCCAAATCTGATGATAACAGGCAAAGAAATCTACAAACGACTGGAGTTCATGTTTGGAGCAATTGTCGATTTGAATGTGTATGTTCTGTAGCGGGAAATCATCCTTGGGACTTGCTCTATTTAGATCCCGATAATCAACACAGATTCTGACTTTCCCATCTTTCTTTGGAATTGGCACGATGTTGGCTAGCCAAGTTTGGTATTCAACCACCCTGAGGACCTTGGCCTTGATTTTCTTGGTGACCTCCTCTTTGATCCGGCTTGAATTTCCTAAGTTTCTGCTTTACTGGTGGACACATTGGGTTTGTGGGAAACTTGTGAGCCACAATATATGTACTTAACCCGGTCATATCATCATATGACCATGCAAAGATGTCCTCATACTCTTTCAGGAAATGTGTGTACTCTTCTTTTTTTGATGGTGATAAGTGAATGCTGATGCAAGTCTCCTTGACAGTTTCGGAATATTCTAAGTTGATTATCTCAGTTTCGTCCAGGTTGGACTTGGGCTTGTTCTCAAAATCCTCTACTCTCCTGATGATTTCCTCGGGTATGGTATCCTCTTCATCTGAATCACTATCCTTTTGTTGCGTTGCCTCATTACATGTCACAGTTGTCGGTTCATCAAGACAGGAAATAATAACGCTGTATAGATAAAGATATGAGAGAAGATGGTAATAATAAATATCGATCCATTGAAACATAAAAGCGATTTTCAATAATTTAAACAATGTTTTTGGAACGCTGGAGGTTTTATTTAAAACAAATGCAAAAGGGAAATCATTTACTTAGAAAACAACAAAATAAACAATGACGTTCAGCCTTGCTACCCCGGGACTCGTCGAGCCCTGGATGGTCTGACAGTCCGATTCTTGAGGAATGATCCTTTCTCTACAGCTCAGATGGTAGAGCCTTCCTCCTCCTCCTCCTCGACAATTACACAACAGTCCATGTCATCATCCTCTAGGAACAAATTCCTCAAGCCGGCCAATGATTCTTCCTCCTCTGATCCCCATATGATCTCGGTCTGCTGGAAAGTCTAACCCAGGTGTGGTACAGACTGCTCAAGTGGATAGTAGGACCACGCCACGGTGGTGAGCAGTCATTGTATTCTTTCCAGGTGTACTGATACCCTAGCCCAAAGGTTGTACCATGACGTTTCAATTGTATAGGCTTGGAGATACCCTGAAGGTTTTTGCCAAGACCCTTGCCGTGTTCATATCCTCTCCATGCTAGTATATTTTCTATCTTATTGCTCCACCACTTATCTTTCTCAATTGCACTGACCCGCTCGATGTGATGATAAGTTTCTCCCCCGAGCCTTCTTCTATTCTCAACCACCGGGATAGTCTGACGGTTGTAAATGGGGTTGCTCCCATCTCCATGGATAATCACCTCTTGATGGTTCCATTCAAACTTCACTGACTGATGCAAATTTAATTCCACAGCCCCAAAGGCATGTATCCATGGCCGTCCCAACAATAGATTATATCATGCAGATATGTCCAGCACCTGAAATTCGACATCAAACCATGTAGGCCCCATCTGTAAACAGAGATTGATTTCCCCAATGGTATCCCTCTGAGACCCGTCAAATGCCTTCACGTTCATGGTCCCTTCTAGTATTTCATACAGGCATTTTCCCAGCCTTTTCAGTGTTGTCAATGGGCAAATATTGAGACTGGATCCCCCATCTATCAGAACTCTGGCAATGAAATTGTCCTCATATTACACGGTAATATGTAGTGCCCTGTTATGATTCAAACCCTCGGGTGGAAGCTCGTCCTCATGGAAGGTGATTTTGTGACTTTACAGTACCTGTCCCACCATATTGGCCATTTCTGCGCCAGTGATGTTGTTAGGTACATATGCCTCACTTAACACCTTTAAGAGAGCATTCTTGTGCACTTCTGAATTTTGTAGCAGTGACAGGATAGATATCTGAGCAGGAGTCTTATTCAAATGATCTGTGACTGAATACTCTTTTTCTTGCACTTTCCTCCAAAGGTCGTCCGGGCTTGTTTCAATAACGGGCGGTCCGTTAGAAGCCTGATTACTGGATTCTCCCAAATGCTCTGGTGTATAGACTCTTCCCATTCTGGTCATCCCATGCACAGCGCCAGATTCTTCTATTTTGTTCTTTCCTCTTCTTCTAGCTTCGGCCACATAATCCCAAGGTATAGCCTTAGTGTTTAAAGGTGGCGTGGTTGACACTGTCACTGTGAAAGGCGTGGTTACTTCCACCTCGAATGGAACATGTGCAGTTGAGGGGGTGTTATCTCAACTTCAAATGGAACTGATGCATCTATTTCAACCTCCATTGGCGGTTGTATTTGTATTGTAATAAGATTGAGCGTGACTGAGGGTTTTTTTGATAAGCCCAATCGATCCCTCGGGATCCCATTCCTCATCGGTCTCTATCACATTGACACCTTCACCCCTATGATCTGGGAGGGGGTTGTTGTAGATGTTGGGTGTAGCTTCTTTGGCCTGAATGACCTTATTATCAATCAAGGTCTGGATCTTATCTTTTAGTGTTTGGCACTCATCAATGGTGTGCCCTTTCATGCCAGAATGATATGCATAGGTCTTGTTTGGGTTGACCCATTGGGATGGATTCTCCACGGTCGCAACAGGGATAGGAGTGACATAACCACCAACCTTCAGCCTTTCATACAGCTGGTCAATGGGTTCGGCAATAGCAGTGTATTGTCTAGGTGGTCTGCGGTCAAAGTTAGGCCGATGTCTTAGGTAGTTTGGGCGGGTTGGAGGTGACTAAAAGTGAGAGGGTTGGGAGTTATATGTTTGATAAGCAATGGCTGGTTGGGAATATTTGGGAGGTGATGGTTTATATGTGGGTGTAGGTGCTTGGTATGTAAGTGGGGAGGTTTGATATACAAGTGGAGTTTTGGGTCCTTGGGCGACCATTACTATTCCTGCATCTTTCTTCTTTGATATACCCCCTGACTGTAATGCTTTGTTTGTGGCCTGCAATGCTTCAAAGTTTGTCACCATACCACTTTAATGCCCTCTTCAATCTTTTTTTCGAGTTTGATGATATCGGAGAACTTGTTGTTTTCAATAACCATCAATCTTTCATAGTACTGCGGATCGTGTGCTCTGACAAAGAACTTGTTCATCTGTTCTTCGTCCAATGTTGGCCTGACTTTGGCTGCTTCTGACCTCCAACGAGTGGCATACTCGCGGAAGGTCTCAGTGGGATTCTTCTTTAAGTTCTGAATGTAGAAGACATCCGGCGCATTCTCTGTGTTAAACCTGAATGTGTCCATGAAGTCAGACGCCATACTCACCCAGTTGGGCCACTTCTTGGGATCCTGGCTGATGTACTAGGATAAAGCATCTCCTGTAATACTCCTCATGAAAAGCTTCATTCGGATCCTTTCCTCCTTTTTGACCCCTTCAAGCTTGTTGCAATAATCCTCAGGTGAACCCTGGGATCACCTGTTCCGTCAAACATTTCAAACTTGGGGGTTTGCAATTCTCCGGCAGTTCTACGTCGGGTTGTATGCATAGGTCTTCATAGTTCAGACCTTCTATCCCTTTGTTCCCTTCATTCGGATCCTTTCATCCTTTACGAACCCTACAAGTTTGTCGCAATAAGTCCTCAGGTGAACCCTGGGATCACCTGTTCCATCAAACATTTCGAACTTGGGGGGTTTGTAATTCTCCGGCAGTTCTACGTCGGGCTGTATGCATAGGTCTTCATAGTTCAGACCTTCTATCCCTTTTCTCTTTTCGACGCCTTGAACCCGACTTGTCAACTTCTTGAGCTCTTCAACCAGGTTTTTAATGAGCAAGTCCTTCTCAGTGGATTCTGGTGTATATGGTACGGGCTGAGTGGATTGAGGTAGGGTTTCCACGTATATAGGGTTTTTTTGATAACCGGGAGTTTGGGTATAATGGTGATCATTGGTGGAATTCTGGGGTTCAGGAATGACATGCGGGGTGTTTTGTTGGTACAGTGGTGGGATAGTTTGATTTTGTGGTGGGGTTGTAGAATGGTGAGGTGCAGGAGGATTCTGTGGGCATTTGTTGGGTGTGTTTTGTGGTAGTGTGGGGTTCTGAGTGTTTGAATGGTTGACATCTGGGATATTGAGTGTGAGGGATAGATTTTCTAAGCTCCGGGCCTGCTCGAGCTCACCCTGGAGTTCTAGTATTTTTTGCTCAAGTCGTGATACCATATCATTTGGGGCCTGAGTACCTCGACTATCAGAAGCTTCTGCGTTCTCAACATGTGCAACATTGTCTGTTCTGATGACATTCATATCATCCATTTTTGCTTTCCCTTTGCCTTTTGGTGGACTGGGAGGAGGAGAAGGTAGAGGGTCCCTGGATCTAGTATGATAAGCTGATGATGCCGGTATGCGCGAACCAACCTTTGTGGAATGGGAATAATCAAAAGAAAGAAAGAAAAACAAAAGATAGCCAAGTCAGTAAGAATTCTAAAAGAATATTTGCGGTATTTAAACACACATTGCGGAATGTAAATTCGCGTCTTATTTTGGGAGCCTCATTGTGCGCGAGGTAGGCCTAGAAACAAATTGTTTCGAGAATTTAGATGCCAATAATTTACTCATTTCATTAATATAAAAATAGATGAATCCAACACGACACTAAAATAATAAAATATAGGGCACTACTGGCATTTGGCCTTATTACATTTAGGAAAGACAGGTAAATCTAATCTACTTGGTCCCAGAAGGACCTTCCCCAGGCTTGATCTTTCTGTCTCTATCAATCAGGTGCCCTAGTTCGTACATGCCCAACAACAGGTATACTCTTGCCAGATGTCCTCCCTCACTTCCTTCAGCATTCTATCAGTCAGCGACCCTCTTTCTTGTCTTTCCTTTTATCTCCATCAAACCCTGTTCCAGATATTCTACCCTTTCATTGGAGGTGATAGTCATTTCCCTCCATTCCCTGATTAATCTCTTGTCTGTCTTGTGTATCTCCTGATGTTCGGCCTCGGAGTCATGAATCATGTTGCGCAACTTGTTGTACTTTACTTGGGTTTCTTTAAGTGCCACATATGCTGAGCTTGACACTTCTAAGGGATGTCATCATCCTAAAAATCTTCCCGGAAATGACCTATCTTCGTGACATGCGGTATGATCTTCTTCCTGCCTGCCTGCCTCATAACCCTAATGGGAACATAAGGGTATATTCCCCTTAACCCGATCAACACTAAGTGACGAGCGTCCCTTGACCTGATTATGAACTCATCAGTAGGGAACCATTCAAACATCCACTGAACCTGATCCTCAGTCAAATTGTCGAAGAACTCCACCCATTCCTTAGCGCTCTCTGGTTGAGAAAACCCGTCTGGAATATAAGTCATCCGTTTAGGGTGATAGAAGGCAATATGGTCATTCCACGCCCTTTGTGGAAACTCCTGGCGATATTGACCCTTTTGGAGATGCTTCATTAACCACAACTGCAGCAGCAAATTGCAACCCTCGAAATGTTTGGACCCTTCACTAATTAATGCTAAAGTAACTAACTTTACTGAAAATTATGATTTTTCCTAAGTTTTCTCAAAAAAGGTTAAAAACTGACCCCGGGCCCGCTTGTTCCAAACTCAGGGTTCGGACCAAATTATGTTTATCCATTAAACCACGAGCCCGAATATACAATTAGTTTCGAAATCCGACCTCAATTCGAGGTAAAGGTTCGATTTTTATAAAATTCCCTAATTCTACCCAAACCCTCAATTTTTGCCATGAAAATTCTTAGTTTTTGATTTAAAAGTGATGAAAATCATTGGGTAATTGAAAGAGTAAAGTTTAGAATTGATTACCAACAACTGGGGGATGAACTTTGATGAATAAAATCATCCTTACGGCTGTTTAGTTCGAAAGTTATGAAGAAAAAGGGTTTTGTCCGTGTTTAAGAGTGAATTTATATAGCTGGGCAGGCCTTCTATGTTTTCGCACAGGGCCAGCAGCGTTCGCATAGAACAAAATAACGGCCCCAGTGATTTACTCTATGCGTTCGACTTGGGGGGGGGGCGTTCGCTCAGGGTACTAGGCTCCCCTAACCCCCAGGTCCAATACATTGTGCGTTCGCGAGGCCCAGACCGCGTTCGCACGGCACAAANCCCCCCCCCCCCCTAGAATTTACTCTATGCGATTGCGGTTGTTACTATGCGATCACATAGTACAAAAGATCACCGTGCACCAGAACCAGCAGAACAACAATTTTTCATAAGTGTAAAACATCCTGTGGCCTATCCGAAACTCACCCGAGCCCTCGGGGCTCTAAACCAATCATGCACGTAAGTCTAAAAACATCATACGAACTTGCTCGTGCGATCAAATCATGAAAATAACATGTAAAACTATGAATTAAACCTCAAAACTCATCATTTTTCTCAAGAACACTCAAAGTTCATTATTTCTCAATCGGACGTCCAATTCACGTCAAAAACCTCCATTTTCACCAAACTGCACAGTTAACATTTTAATATTATAAAAAAAATCTGTACCGGGATCTGGAACCAAAATACGGGCCCGATACCAATGGTTTCAAACATTAATTCTTTTCTTTATTTCATTTATATTTCAGCAAAATAATTTCTTTCAAAAATTTATTTTTAAGGCTTGGGACCTCGGAATTCATTTCCGGGCATACACCCAAGTCCCATATTTTATTGCGGACCTCCTGGGATTGTCGGAACACATATCCGGGTCCGTTTACTCAAAATGTTTACCAAAGTCTACTATAGTTAAATTTTAACTCTAAAACTTACTATCTCTCATATTTTCACATAAAAGCTTTCCGGTTTCACGCCCGGACTGCACATGCAAATCAAGGTATTTAAAATAAATCTTTTTATGGATAATAAGCCTAGGATGAATTCTTAATTCATAAAATGACCCCTTGGGTCATCACAATCTCCACCTCTAAAACAAAAATTCGTCCTCGAACGAACATAGAAAATTACCTGAATTGGCAAAAAAATGTGGATATCTACTCTGCATGTCCGACTCGGATTCCCAAGTCGCTGCCTCAATGGGATGACCTTTCCATTGCACTCGAACTAAAGGAAAACTCTTAGACCTCAACTGACGAACCTGCCGGTCTAGAACGGCTAGCGGCTCCTCCTCATAAGTCAAGTCTTTGTCCAGCTGGACAGAGCTAAAATCTAACATGTGTGACGGGACACCATGATATTTCCGGAGCATGGACAAGTAAAATAACGGATGAACTGAGGATAAACCTAGAGGCAAAGCAAGCCTATAAGCTACTTGTAATGACACGACCGGTCTTTTTGTGTTCTAGAACACCATGCCCCTAAATGAGAGTTCTCGTAGTTGCTTTTACTGATTTATGACTTGCGGGGATGGGTGGTTCGAGGTCTTGAGGAGTTTGGAGTGGTATAGGAACGCTTCGTTTCTTAAGGTTGGACTTTAAGGCCAAGTTTGACTTTCATCAATATTTTTAGTAAACGACCTCGGAATTGAGATTCAAAGGTTCCGGTAGGTCCATATGATGATTTCGTACTTGGGCGTGTAATTGGAATGGGTTCTGGATGACCAGGGGGCGTTTCAGTGCTATCGAGATCCAAACGGAATTCGGAGATCAGGAATAGTTCCGTTATGTCATTTATGACTTGCTAGGTAAATTTGGTGTCATTCCGAGTAGTATAGGTAGGTTCGGCATATTGAAAGAGAATTCAAGAACTTAAAGTTCTTAAGTTTGATCCAACAGGTTTTGGGGTATGAGTTTTAGATTTAGCGTTGTTTCAGACGTTCTGAAGGCTTGAGCGAGTCCGCATTATGATTTAGGACTTATTGGTATATTTGGAGGGGGTCTTAGGTAGGCCCAGATGCCATTCGAACATCGATCGAGGAAAAAACCATCCTTAAATGACTGCTGGTGCACCAAATCTGGTGCGACCGCACCTGCGGAGGGCAGTTCGCAAGTGCGAGACCGCTTCTGCGGTCCCAGCCTCGCAGGTGTGACTCCTGGGGGAGCTGCCCATTTTCGCAGATGCAGACTTCTTTTTGCAGAAGCGGAGCCGCAGGTGCGAAGCTAGGCGCCCTCCCCCTTCTCCACAGATGCGGTCCTAGATCCACAGGTGTGAAATTCCTATAGGCAGTGAGCTTCGTTTTAAATACGGGACTTAGCCATTTTTGAACACTTTTATTCATCTTTGGGCGATTTTGAGAGCATTCAAGGAAGGTATTCGACCTAGCTACTGTAAGATAAGTAATTCCTACTATAAATTTAGCTTAATACTTGAATTCTTAGGTAGATTAACACATCAAATTAGTAGAAATCATGGGTTTAGTGTAAAACCTATGTTTTTGACAAAAATGGGAAATTTCCAAGAAATTTGTTAAGGAATCATACAAAAACTATATAATATTGATCCTTAGGCCATGGGTGATAATTTCCTCCAAAAATTTCCGGAATCTGAGCATGTGGGCCTGTAGGTGTATTTTAGGATTTTCCCAATTTAGGTTGAAATGATCATTTAAGTAGGAGAATTAAGGCCTTTGGAGTATAGACTGATTTATTTATGCAATATTTGACTAGTTTCGAGTCCTTGGGCGACGAGTTTGGAGTTTCAGGCGCATTCTTGACCCGGGAAGTAGAATTGACACGAGGTAAGTCTCCTTTCTAACCTTGTAAGAGGGAATTTTCCCCATAGGTAAAATAAATGATTATGTGTTATTGTTTGTGGGGGACTACGTACGTGCGAGGTGACGAGAGCCCGTGCATAGTGACTTTTATTGTTATGTGTGGGTAGTTAGGCCCACACCATGCTATGTGAATTTCATTAACTTGAGTTATATGCTTTGTAACTTCATTGTATGTAACTTCGTTTCAAGAAAACCCAGAATTAGGTGTTTCAAAAGAATTGTTATTTGAAAATAATTTAAAGAAATATGTTGTGTTGCATGTGACCGCTTCGCAATTTATATCCCGCGAGCGGAGTGATTCTTTCCCCCTACTCTCCTGGGAGCGGGTCGTACGCCACGACAGGTTAATAGATGAATCTATGGTTCGCGTCGTTCGACCCTTTCGCAATGCACAATTATTATTATTATGTTGGCCCAGGCCGGATGTCCTTATTCCACTATGCGCATGCTATTTGCCTGATGTTTTTTTTTTATGACTGTTGAGCTGTGAAATATCCTGGAAGAACGAACTGAAAACTTGTATATTGTTTTTCACCACGTATTTGGATTTTGATTACGATTCGATATTCATTTCCTTACTATCCATGCTTACATGTTGTCCTCTTTTAAAATATCATCTAAATATACTGTTTGGACCCTAGTAAGTGTCAAGTAGACCTCTCGTCACTACTTCTTTGAGATTAGACGGGATACTTACTGGTTACATATTGCTTATGTACTCATGCTACGCTTTGTACTTAATTGTACATATTCTGAGGTAGGTGCATTTGGGTACTAGTCCGGAGCTCGTTCCTGATTTATACATGGTCGAGGCTTCACGGTGAGATGCTTCTCTTGGCGACTCCCAATAGAACTTTGGATCTATTCTTTTGCCATTTATGTCTATACTTACTCAGACAGTAGGACAGGCTTTTATTCTTTTGATATTATTCTACTAGATGTTTATAGACTTATGAAACTAGTTCCTGGCACACACGCTAGTAGACATTATTTTTGGGATGAAATCGTTAATTATGACTTCATGATTATTTATTTTGCATAAAGTTCCTAAGTTATCCGTTTCTACTTAATGTCTCAAAACTAAGTTAAGAAAGTGTTGAAAATGTTTTTCGTAAACTACATGAAACTCACTAGTAGATTGAGGTTAGCTTGCCTGACTATGGTGTTGGGTGCCATCGCAACCTGGGTTAGGATTTGGGTCGTGACAACATGGTATTAGATCTCTAGGTTCACGTAGGTCTCACAAGTCACGGGAAAACCCAATAGAGTCTTGCGGATCGGTACAGAGACGTCTGTATTTATATTCGGGAGGCTTTAAGGTGTTAGCAATCTCTCTTTATTTATCTTCTATCGTACAGTTGATGGTATAATAAATCTCACTCTTCTATTCTCTCACAGATGGTGAGGACGCGAAGCTGACGTTCCGAACCCGAGAAGGGCCGCTACCCCCGTCATCTGAGGCCGTGACAGAGGCCGGGGGAGGGCACCGACCCAAGGTAGGGGACGAGTGCGTCCCAGAACTCTACCAGTTACATCCCCAACGGATCCAGTAGAGGATCCAATCACTGAGGAGCAGGGCGAGGTGCCCGCAGCAGATCCTGCCTCTTTTGACTTTATGACAGTGTCAGGATTTCAGGAAGTCATGGGCCGTATAATGTAGTTCATGGACACCATGACTCAGGCTGGTTTATTTCCAGAAGATCCGGCCACATCTCAGGCAGGAGGGGGAGCACAGACCCCTACTGCACAGGCAGTCGGACATGCAACAGCAGTATATCAGACCCCGGGTACACTGCCCGTGGGCAGGGTTCAGCCAGTAGCAGCAGCAGCAGCACCTGAGCCCAGACCAGCTACGGACGGTGACCCGCAGAAGCAATTAGACAGATGGACCAGACTGCACCCTCCTGTCTTCAGAGGTGAGCGTCATGAGAATGCACAAGACTTTATTGATAGGTGCAGGGACAGACTACACAACAAGAGGATACTAGAGTCTCATGGAGTTGACTTTACTACTTTTCAGCTAGAGGGCAGGGTCCGTAGATGGTGGCAGTCCTATATTCTTGGCAGACTGGCAGATTCCCCTCCCATCACTTGGGAGCAGTTCACCAGGCTATTCTTGGACTGGTATATTCCACCCTCTGAGAGAGAAGAGATGCGGTATCAGTTTGAGCAGCTGGAGCAGGGTCAGATGTTAGCGACCGACTACGAGGCTAGGTTTTCTGAGTTGTCTCGTCATGCACTCATGATACTTCCTACTGACGCAGAGAGAGTGCAGAGATTTGTAGCTGGGTTGCATCCAGGTATTAGGGCCAACATGGCTCGAGAGGTGGATATGGGGGCTCCTTATCAGCTTGTGGTAGAGATTACTCGCAGGATCGAGGGTTATCGGTCAAGGAGTAGAGAGAAGGGGTAGCAGGATAAGAGAGCTAGATTTTTCTGGGGATTTCAAAGGTGCTCTAGCTAGGGGCAGAGGTCATTTTGGTAGGGGCCATCCAAGTAGGCCCCCATATTCATCACCCCCACCACCTCCACGAGGTGTTCCAGCGAGGCCTTATTTCAGCACCATCCGAAGAGTTCTTACCGTCCGCCAGCTATTCAGGGTTCTTTTTCAGGGCATAAGGACATGGTGCCGGGAGGTTGTTATGAGTGTGGGGATGCAGTTCACATAAAAAAGCATTGTCTCAGGCTTCGGGGCAAGGTAGTGCAGCAGGGTCACCATCCTATGAGATCAGCACTAGCGGTTCGGCCACCCAGAGGTAGAGGACAGACGGGTAGAAGTCGTCCAAGAGGTGGAGGCCAGGCAGGGGGAGCCCAGCCAGCTCCTGTTTATTCCGGTGAAGGTCAGTAATCTGGCGCTCCAGTCAAATTCTATGCTATTCCGGCCAGATCAGATGCAGTGGACTCAGATGCCGTGATCACATGTATTATTTCAGTATGCGGTAGAGATGCATCGGTATTATTCGATCCAGAGTCCACTTATTCATATGTATCAACCTTATTTGCTCATTCTCTGGATATTCCTCGTGAGTCCTTGAGTACTCATGTTTATGTGTCCACTCCCATGGGCAATTCTGTGGTTGTCGACTGGATTTATCGGTCCTATGTGGTTACATTCTGTGGGTTCGAGTCCAGAGCGGATCTCCTGTTGCTTGATATGGTTGATTTTGAGGTCATCCTAAGCATGGATTGGTTGTCTCCCTATCATGCCATTCTAGATCTCCATGCCAAGATTGTTACTCTAACCATGCCCGAGTTGCCAAGATTGGAGTGGAGAGGTTCCTCAGTTAGTGCCGCTAGTCAGATTACTTCTTTCTTGAAGGCTCGACATATGGTCGAGAAGGGTTGTTTGGCTTATCTTGCATATGTACGGGACACCACCCCTGAGTTTCTGACGATTGATTCACTGCCAGTAGTTCGAGATTTTGATGATGCATTCCCTTCAGACCTTCCAGGCATGCCACCAGATCGTGACATTGATTTTTGCATTGACTTAGCTCCAGGAAACCAGTCTATATCTATTCCCTCCATACCGTATGGATCCGAAGTAATTGAGGGAACTGAAATAACAACTTGAGGAGTTGTTGGCTAAGGGGTTTATCAAACCGAGTGTATCGCCTTGGGGTGCTCCAGTGTTATTTGTGAAGAAGAAGGATGGGACTATGCGGATGTGTATTGACTACCTCCAGTTGAACAAGGTCACCATTAAGAACAAGTACCCGTTGCCACGTATCGATGATTTGTTTGACCAGTTGCAGGCTGCTCGTGTGTTTTGTAAGATTGACCTGATATTGGGGTCCATCAGTTGAAGATTCGTGACTCGGATGTTCTGAAGAATTCCTTTCGTACGAGATATGGTCATTATAAGCTCCTAGTAATGTCCTTTGGCCTGACTAATGATCCAGCGGCATTTATGGATTTGATGAACAGGGTGTTCATGCCTTATATTTATTCTTTTGTCATCGTCTTCATTGATGACATTTTGATTTACTCTCATAGCCTGGGAGAACACGAGCAGCATTTGAGAGTTGTGCTCCAGACCTTGCGAGAACAAAAGTTGTACGCTAAGTTCTCCAAGTGTGAGTTTTGGTTGGATTCTGTGGCATTCTTGGGACATATGGTATCCGGAGAGGGTATCAAGGTGGATCCTAAGAAGATTGAGGAAGCTCAGAGTTGGCCATGCCCTACTTCAGCTACAAAGATCAGGAGCTTCTTGGGTCTGGCAGGTTATTATCGCCGATTTGTGGAGAGTTTTTCATCCATTGCAGCCTCTCTGACTAGATTGACCCAGAAGAATGCCCCATTTCGATGGTCCGATGAGTGTGAGGCGAGCTTTCAGAAGCTCAAGACAGCATTTACCTCAGCACCAGTTTTAGTGTTGCCTTCCGGCTCAGGGATGTATACAGTTTATTGCGACGCTTCACGCATTGGTTTGGGATGTGCGTTGATGCAGGAGGGGTGAGTTATTGCATATGCTTCACGTCAGCTGAAGGTTCATGAGAAAAATTATCCTGTCCATGACTTGGAGTTGGCGGCGATTGTCCATGCTCTTAAGATTTGGAGACACTACTTGTATGGGGTGCCTTGTGAGGTTTATACGTGCCACTGCAGCTTGCAGCACTTGTTCAAGCATAAATATCTTTATTTGAGGCAGCATAGGTGGCTTGAGTTGCTGAAGGATTATGACATCACCATTCTTTATCATCCGGGGAAGGCGAACGTGGTTGCAGATGCCTTAAGCAGGAAGGCGGAGAGTATGGGCAGTTTGGCTTTCATTTCAGCAGAGGAGAGACCTCTAGCTTTGGACATTCAGTTCTCGACTAATCGCCTGGTGAGGTTGGACCTTTCAGAGCCCAGCCGAGTTCTTGCACGTGTGGTGGCTCAGTCTTCATTATTGGGTGAGATCAAGACTCGGCAGTATGATGAAACGCACTTGGTAGCTCTCTGGGAGACAGTGGTACAGGGTGATGCCAAAGAGGTTTCTATTGGCGAGGATGGTGTTTTGACACTTCAGTGTCGCTTATGTTTCCCCAATGTTGATGGCCTAAGGGAGAGGATTCTAGAGGAGTCCCATAGTTCGTGGTATTCTATTCATCCTGGTGCTACAAAGATGTATCGTGATTTGAGGCAGCATTTCTGGTGGAGGCGGATAAAGAAAGACATAGTGGAGTATGTGGCTAGGTGTTCAAATTTCCAGCAGGTTAAGTATGAGCACTAGAGGCCAGGAGGACTACTTCAACAAATGCCTATACCTGAGTGGAAATGGGTGCGCATCACTATGGACTTCGTAGTTGGACTGCCTCGGACTTTGTGGAAGGTTGATTTAGTTTTGGTCATTGTGGACAGGTTGACCAAGTTGGCACATTTCATTCCAGTAGCTACTACTTATACTTCTGAGAGTTTGGCTCAGATCTACATTCGGGAGATAGTTCGGTTTCACGGTGTGCCTGTGTCCATTGTATCAGATCGAGGTCCTCAGTTCACCTCGCACTTCTGTAGAGCCGTACAGAGTGAGTTAGGCACCCGGGTAGAGCTCATCACAGCATTCCACCCTCAGAATGACAGGAAGTCGGAGCGGACAGTCCAGATATTGGAGGACATGCTCAGGGCATGTGTGATTGACTTTGGAGGATAGTGGGACAATTTCTTGCCTTTGGCCGAGTTTGCTTATAATAACATTTATCAGTCCAGCATCGATATGGCTCCATTTGAGGCCTTGTATGGTTGGCGATGTCTTTCTCCCATCGGGTGGTTTGAGCCTCGCAAGGCTAAGCTATATGGCGCCGATCTAATGAAGGATGCTTCGGAAAAGGTGAAGTTGATTCAGGAGAGACTTCACACAGCACAGTCCATACAGAAGAGTTATGCGGATCAGAAGGCGCGTGATGTATCATTTATGGAGGGCGAGAAGGTTTTGTTGAAGGTCTCACCGATGAAGGGTATTATGAGGTTTGGGAAGAAGGGCAAGCTGAGCCCAAGTTTTATAGGCCCATTTGAGGTGTTGAGACGAGTTGGGGAGGTTGTTTATGAGCTTGCTTTAACTCCCATTTTATCAGGAGTTCATCCGGTCTTTCATGTATCCATTCTCTGGAGGTATCACACCGACTTCTCTCACATGATAGATTTCAGCACCATTCATTTGAACGAGAGGTTGGGCTACGAATAGGAGCCAATTGCTATTATTGACAGGCAGGGTCGCCACATGAGGTCCAAGAGGGTTTTCACCGTAAAGGTCCAATGGAGGGGCCAACCAGTCGAGGAGGCGACTTGGGAGTCCGAGGAGGACATGCGGAGCAGATATCCACACTTATTCAACACTCCAGGTATGATTCTAGACCCGTTCGAGGACGAACGTTTGTGTAAGAGGTGGAGAATGTAACGACCCGACCGGTCGTTTTGCGTTCTAGAACCTCGTGCCCCTAAATGAAACTTTCCCTAGTTGCTTTTACTGATTTATGACTTGTGGGGACGGGTGGTTCGAGGTCTTGAGGAGTTTGGAGTGGTATAGGAACGCTTCGTTCCTTAAGGTTGGCCTTTAAGGCCAAGTTTGACTTCGGTCAACATTTTTAGTAAATGACCTCGGAATCGAGATTTAAAGGTTCTGGTAGGTTCGTATGATGATTTCGTACTTGGGGTGTGTTCGGAACGGGTTTTGGATGACCTGGGGGCGTTTCGGCGCCTAATAGTGAATTAAGGTTTCCTTAAGTTCAAACTTGAGGTTTGGAACGTGTTTTTGTGTTATCGAGATCCAAACGGAATTTCGAGACCGGAATAGTTCCTCTATGTCATTTATGACTTGCTCGCAAAATTTGGTGTCATATAGAGTAGTATAGGTAGGTTAGGCGTATTGAAAGCGAATTCAAGAACTTAAAGTTCTTAAGTTTGATCCAATAGGTTTTGGGGTATGGTTTTTAGATTTAACGTTGTTTCGGACGTTTCGAAAGCTCGAGCGAGTCTGTATTATGATTTAGGACTTAGTGGTATATTTGGACGGGGTCTCGGGTGGGCCCAGATGCCATTCGAACATCGAGCGAGGCAAAAACCAACCTTAAATGACTGCTGGTGCACCAGATCTGGTGCGACCGCACCTGCGGAGGGCAAGTCGCAGGTGCAAGACCGCTTCTGCGGTCCCAGCCTCGAAGGTGCGACTCCTGAGGGAGCTGCCCATTTCCGGAGATGCGGACTTCTTTTCGCAGGAGCGGAGCCGCAGGTGTGGACTCCGCTCTGCATATGCGAAGCCAGGCCCCCTTCCCTTTCTTCGTAGATGCGAGATTTTTCTCGCAGATGCGAGACCGCAGGTATGGTCCTAGAGCCGCAGGTGCAAAAATCCTGTAGGCAATGTGCTTCGTTTTAAATACGGGACTTAGCCATTTTTGAACACTTTTCTTCATCTTTGGGCGATTTTGAGAGCATGCAATGAAGGTATTCGACCTAGCTACTGTAAGATAAGTAATTCCTACTATAAATTTAGCTTAATACTTGAATTCTTAGGTAGATTAACACATCAAGTTAGTGGAAATCATGGGTTTAGAGTAAAACCTAGGTTTTTGACAAAGAAATTTCTAAGAAATTTGTTAAGGAATCATACAAAAACTATATAATATTGATCCTTAGGCCATGGGTGATAATTTCCTCCAAAAAATTTCGGAATCCGAGCATGTAGGCCCGGAGGTGTATTTTAGGATTTTCCCAATTTAGGTTGAAATGATCATTTAAGAAGGAGAATTAAATCCTTTGGAGTATAGACTGATTTATTTATGCAATATTTGACTAGTTTCGAGTCCTTGGGCGACTAGTTTGGAGTTTCGGGCACATTCTTGACCCGGGAAGTATACTTGACACGAGGTAAGTCTCCTTTCTAACCTTGTAAGAGGGAATTTTCCCCATAGGTGAAATAAATGATTATGTGTTATTGTTTGTGGGGGACTACGTACGTGCGAGGGGACGAGAGCCCGTGCGTAGTGGCTATTATTGTTACATCCGGGTAGTTAGGCCTACACCATGCTATGTGAATTTCATTAACTTTGAGTTATATGCTTTATAACTTCATAGTATGCAACTTTGTTTCAAGAAAACCGAGAATTTGGTGTTTTAAGAGAATTATTATTTGGAAAGAATTTAAAGAAAGATGTTGTGTTGCATGCGAACGCTTCGCAATTTATATCCTGCGAGCGGAGTGATTCTTTCCCTCCTCTCATGGGAGCGGGTCATACGCCACGACAGGTTAATAGATGCATCTATGGTTTGCGTCGTTCGAACTTTCGATAGTGCACAACTATTATTATTTGTTGACCCAGACCGGATGTCCTTATTCCACTATGCGCATGCTATTTTCCTGATGTTTTTTTTAATGACTGTTCAGCTGTGAAATATCCTGGAAGAACAAATTAAAAACTTGTATATTGGTGTTTCACCACGTATTTTGATTTTGATTATGATTCGATATTTATTTCCTTACTATCCATGCTTACATGTTGTAATCTTTTAAAATATCACCTAAATATACTATTTGGACCCTAGTAATTGTCAAGTCGACCTCTTGTCACTACTTCTTCGAGATTAGGCGGGATACTTACTGGGTACATATTGTTTACGTACTCATGCTACGCTTTGTACTTAATTGTACAGGTTCTGAGGCAGGTGCATTTGGTTACCAGTCCGGAGCTCGTTCCTGATTTATACTTGGTCAAGGCTTCACGGTGAGCTGCTTCTCTTTGCGACTCCCAACAGCACTTTGGAGCTATTCTTTTTCCATTTCTGTTTATACTTACTCAGACAGTAGGACAAACTTTTATTCTATTGATATTACTCTACTAGATATCTGTAGACTTGTGACAATAATTCCTGGCACACACGCTAGTAGACATTATTTTTTGGATGAAATCGTTAATTATGACTTCGTGATTATTTATTTTGCATAAAGTTTCCTAAGTTATCCGTTTCTACTTAATGTCTCAAAACTATGTTAAGCAAGTGCTGAAAAGTGTTTTGGTAAACTACATGAAACTCACTAGTAGATTGAGCTTGGCTTGCCTGACTGCGGTGTTGGGCGCCATCGCGACCTGGGTTAGGATTTGGGTCATGACACTACCTCCCCCATTCTCTCAAGAATCTCAAACAGCCCGATATACCTAGGGGTCAACTTAACCTTCTTTCCAAACCTCATAACACCCTTCATGGGCGACACACGAAGCAATACCCTCTCTCCAAACATGAATGCCACATCACAAACCTTACGATCAGCATAACTCTTTTGCCTAGACTGAGCTCTGCTTCTGTCTCTTCCCCTAATCATAGCTGTCATTGGGGCTTCATCTCCTGTCCGGGTTTAGAGGCTTTGCGCGTTGTCGAGATTTGTGAGAGGACGAGAATAGACAATTTCAATCATCAATGGTAGAATAAATTTGCACGATAGAGTAGAATAGAAATGAAATTATTCCTAACTTCCTAGCCTCTGAGAGATAAGTACAGACGTCTCTGTACCGATCCTTCAGCCTCTACCAAGTTTTTTCGTGAATGTGAGACCTAAGCAACCTAGTGCTCTGATACCAACTTGTCACGACCCAAATTCCTAACCTTAGGGATCGTGATGGCGCCTAACACCACGCTTTCTAGGCAAGCCAATGTTAGAGTTCGATTAACTATTTTCCTTTGATTATACATAATAAAATAAATTTTAAGTAAACTTAATTGAATGGTTTCTAAAGAATAAATCCAAATATAAAATAATAAGCAAATAAATCAACCGAGCCACGAACTAATTATAGAAATAACTCTAATAATGGGCTGAAATAAATAATATAACTGTTTTGAGAAAAAATAAAAAGTCTCTACGAACTAAGAGAAGACTTTGGGGATCTGCGAACGCCGACAGATATACCTCGTGTCTCCGGATAATGGATGGCTGCTACTAAAAATCTCTACTGCTGACCGGTACCTGGATCTGCACAAAAGAGAGCAGAGTGCAGTATCAGTACAACCGACCCCATGTACTGAGTAAGTATCGAGCCTAACCTCGACGAAGTAGTGACGAGGCTAAGGCGAGGCAATTATAACTTAACCTGCGACAATATATGTATAAAATACAGTAATAAAACAATCCTACGCAAACAAGAAAATATAATTGCAACAATGAATAAATAAAATAACTCAGTCGCCTATTCCAGGCCTCAGCTGTGACCAAGATCCCACATAAATTTCCAAACTTTACTTTAAAACAGCCATATGTGCACAATATGAGAAATAGTAGAGTAAAACAGTAAATTTTTCCAAATCCTTGTGTTTAAATTCAGTAACATATAAACATCCCCCATTATCATTGTCTTGTTGCGGCGTGCAACCCGATCCCACCTGTCCACCCTTATCACTATCATTTATTTCGCCTGTCCACCCTTGTCACTATCATTTATCTCACATGTCCACCCTTATCACTATGATTTATTTCACATGTCCACCCTTATCACTATCATTTATTTCGCTTGTCCACCCTTATCACTATCTTGTTATCCACCCTTATCACTATCTTGTTATCCACCCTTATCACTATCAATTTATTTATTTATCAAGAACTTTCACAACACTTTTATCTCAACAATTGTAAACAGAAAACTGTACTTCTCATAGACTCAACAACATTATCAACAAAATGGAACCAACAGGAATACATACATACATATATATATACATACATATATATATACATATATATATATATATATATATATATATATATATATATATATATATCGTAAAACAATGTCAACCCACTCAACCTTTATGTAGACGTAAATATTGTAGCAAAGATGAGAATAGCTTTACTATAGTTACATATCCATGTACAAATATGGTCAACTACAAGACAATATGCAATCACAACCTCCAGCGAACTACCAAATGCATGTAACAAATGTGAAAACATGAAGGACTATTTGCTTTATAAGTATATCAAGAATATGGTCTCTGGAATCAGTACGGCTCTTTCAATTCACAACAACTTGTCTCAAACATCCCATTTTAAGATTCTAAATTACTCAACGGAATCAAGCGCCATCTTAAGCTAACCAGATTATGGTAGACTAAGAGAAGCATATATATACTCAGTGCAACCTAGTAGCATTTCCCTCTTCTTTACGTAAGGAGCTCTCTATAAACCAAGGAATACACTAATACTTTTCCAAAATAATGGCAACCAGACTTAACAATAAATTAACAAGCCAAGTAATCACTGAAACAACAATGGACATGAAACAATTATAACCCGAGCAATTAAATCCGAAACGGGGAAGGGATCATGTAAGCAGACAATTTGGTGGTGCATAGATACTCGTCACCTCACCTATACACCACACACATGCAATTTCACATAACAATGGAGTTGGGGATTCCTATTCCCTCAAGTCAAGGTTAAACCAAGCACTTACCTCAATTTCGCAGGCCACTCACTATTCAATTATAGCTTTTCCTCTCGAATTCACCTCCAATACACTCGAATCTACCATAATTAACTTAATATCATTAATTAATACTAAAGGAACTAACTTTACTGAAAATTATGATTTTTCCTAAGTTTTATCAAAAAAAGTTAAAACCCGATCCCGGGCCAGCTTGGTCCAAACTCGGGGTTTAGACCAAATTATGTTTACCCATTCACCCACGAGCTCGAATATACAATTAGTTTCGAAATCCGACCTCAATTCGCGATAAAGGTTCGATTTTTACAAAATTCCCTAATTCTACCCAAGCCCTCAATTTTTACCATAAAAATTCTTAGTTTTTGATTTAAAAGTGATGAAAATCATTGGGTAATTGAAAGAGTAAAGATTAGAATTGATGACCAACAACTTGGGGATGAACTTTGATGAATAAAATCGTCCTTACGGCTGTTTAGTTCGAAAGTTATGAAGAAAAAGGGTCTTGTCCGTGTTTAAGAGTGAATTTGTATAGCTGGGCAGGCCTTTTATGCATTCGCATAGGGCCTGCCACGTTCGCATAAAAAAAAAATAATGGCCCCAGTGATTTACTTTATGCGTTCGTGTTAGGGGGGGGGGCGTTCGCATAGGGTACTGGGCTCCCCTCCCCCCCCCCCCGGGTCCAATACATTGTGCGTTCGCGGGGCCCAGATCACGTTCGCACTGTACAAAAACGACACCCCAGAATTTACTCTATGCGATCGCGGTTGTTACTATGCGATCTCATAGTACAAAAGATCATCGTGCACCAGAACTAGCAGAACAACAGTTTTTCATAAGTGTAAAACATCCCGTGGCCTTTCCGAAACTCACCCGAGCCCTCGGGGCTCTAAAACAAACATGCACGCAAGTCTAAAAACATCATACGGACTTGCTCGTGCGATCAAATCATGAAAATAACATGTAAAATTAAGAATTAAACCTCAAAAGTCATCATTTTTCTCAAGAACACTCAAAGTTCATTATTTCTCAATCGGACGTCCAAATCACGTCAAATAACCTTTGTTTTTCACCAAATTTCACAGTTAACATTTAAAGACTATAACAAATCTGTACCGAGCTCCGGAATAAAAAATACGGGCCCGATACCAATGGTTTCAAACATTAATTCTTTTCTTTATTACATTAGTATTTCAGAAAAATAATTTCTTTCAAAAAATGATTTCTAAGGCTTGGGACCTATTCATTTCCGGGCATACGTCCAAGTCCCATATTTTACTGTGAACCTCCCGGGATCATTCGGAACACAGATCCGGGTTCGTTTACTCAAAATGTTGACCAAAGTAAACTATAATCAAATTTTAACTCTAAAAATCACTATTTCTCATATTTTCACATAAAAGCTTTTCGGTTTCACGCTCGGACTGCGCACGCAAAACAAGTTACTTAAAATAAATCCTTTATGGCTAATAAGCCTAGGACAGAGACTTAATTCATAAAATGACCCCTTGGGTCATCACACCTCGAGGTCCACAATGGTGGGTCCCGGCCAAACTTACTTAGTAAATTAGTCATTTAACAGATAAGCAGTCTAAGCACACATATGTAAATAAGATAAAGGGAGTTTAAAAGGTAAGTAGTTTGAGCACACATAGATAAATAAGATAGGGGAGTCCTAAGTTATTAGCCTATAGGATCACATCCGTACAATGCCCCGGTAATCCTTCCTCAACTAGAGGGGTTACACGTGACATTAGCGCACATGTCATCATATCCTTTTACTACCCAATTACCCTCCCCTTTAACGGTTATATAAGCGATTTTAAATTAGACGGACTCTAAGCGTGCATTTCGTGTCCCTTCCTTGTGGTCCCGAAGGTGTTTAGGACCTATAATTTTGGGCAGTTCTAGACTCTCCTAAGGTGTTTAATAGGGAAATTCTAAGAGACAACAAATAACATATAGGACTGCCAAGTATGAAAACAATTAAGAAGGATCGCGTTTATCTCCACACGTAAGCAGATAATTAGCACGTCTCAAACACAGATTTCAGAAAATTTCAAAAAGTCCTAGAACAGGGTATCTAGGGGAACATAACAAGCAGAGAATATGCTGCATTGTTTTAAAACGAAGTGACATAAACCTAATCAGCTCGTTGTCGCACCCCCATCTTTCCTCCCCTTTTTGGATCGGTTAGAGTATTCAACATTATCGGGACAACTCGTTTCCTCTTGGGAAAAGGATAAGGAATTGAAGAGTCGCCACCTAACGATTTTATGTTGTGTTAGGGCACCTATTAAGGGTCACAATAACACTAATTGAATAACCAGAGATTGGGTGAGGGATTGAAATTACTCCAAGGGGAAGATGTTAGGCACCCCTCAAAGTCCACAACTGAGGTTCCCGGTCAAACAAGCTTTGTGAATTTCAAAACAGGTATCACATAAGCAAATAAAACACATAGGTAAAAAAATAAAGATTTTGACAAGATTCGCAGTCTAAGCTCACAGTTATGATCTAAACATACATATGTAAGGGATAGGGGGTCCTAGGTTGTTTATCCTATAGGATCACATCAGTACAATGCCCGATAATCACTCCTCAGAAGAGGGGCTACACGTTGTATTAGCGCACTGGTCATCATATCCATGTCTACCCTTCCCACCCCTTAGTGGTTATTAAGCGAGTTTATTTAACGACCTCTATGCGTGTTGTTACCCGTCCCTTCTTAATGGTCCTGGAGGAGATTAGGACCTCTACCTATAGGCAGTTCTAGACAGACCCCTAATGTTTAAAGAGAGAAAATACTAGGCGCCAGGAAAGAACAAACAGGACTTTAGTAGATAAAAGCAGGAAAGAAGCAATTAAGAGGCTCAGGTTTACC
The DNA here is from genome assembly GCA_005239505.1 of Nicotiana paniculata. NCBI lineage: Eukaryota > Viridiplantae > Streptophyta > Magnoliopsida > Solanales > Solanaceae > Nicotiana > Nicotiana paniculata. The sequence goes on along the minus strand of ML335097.1, from coordinate 56,356 downwards.
TCCACAGATAATGCACATAAGCAGCACATCTCAAACACAACATGAGGCAGTTTTATTAGATAGGATGTCTAAGTGAATATTAATGCACAGAAGTAGGCAGCTTTATTTTATAAACCCAGAAGCAGGGTCCCTAATCAGTTTGCCTACTGATTTTAAACCTGTTAGCCTTTAGACAGTAAACACAAAGCAACAGTCTTCCAGTTTTATAAAAAAGTTGGTTACCTAAGGCTTGCCTAGGCGTGGGGGAATGCACAATAGTTACCAAAACTATTTAAAACAATTTAGAGGCTAATTTACCTAAAGCATGATGTTCTAGGTGATATGATTATGCAGAGATTATTACTAGTTTTATTAAGAGCAAGACAATTAGATGTGACATTGTTTTATATCCCTTTTCATGCATCAGTAGCTTAGCTAGGTGTGACTTAGTGAGGTCCTAAAACATGGTATATAATGCGCATATAAAATGCATAATGCTTTATATGCAGAGTTCCTAAAGCAGGATTTATAAATGCATAGCATGATCTCGGGATATGCAGAGCAGGATGCACAAAAAGATTATAGCATTGTTAAGCATGACTTCAAAATTGTGCATGAACAATAGTTCGTGTTAGTGCTATTATTTAGCGTTGAAGCATGGTTTCTAAGTGATAAAATAATGTGATGTTGAAAAGGTATACAAGAAACTTAAGAGAATGATATCTAATGTATGCTATGCTTTGCATGTATTGGTCCTAAACATGGATTCTAATGCGCACATAGAAATGTAAACCTAAGGCATGGTTTCTACCCCATCGACAACAGACATGGCTACCCTCCCTTTTGCACTATCAATCCCCAATATTTGTTTACAACAATTATTACAAACCAATGTGAATGAATTACATAAGTGGATAAGGAAAAATAAGAAGTTACACTATAGAGAGCCTGAAAAATAGGCCCAGATTCCCAGAACCTCAAGTGCCTAAATGTTTCATAGCCTTTCTCATATCCGGGTGTGTCAGAGTTCCCTGAGGACCTCAAGGGATCCCGGGCAGTGCTCACACCCAGATTTCATAACCATAATTGAGTAAGTGCATTATGGAAGGTCCAGACCCCAGTGCATCAGAGTTTAGAGGGATCTCACAGGAATACCAAGGCAGTCATACACTGGAGGGGGCAGAACCTAAAGACCAAAGAGTAGAGTGAGAGTTCTTGATATAGTTTTGAAAAGGTTTTAATAGGAAAGACAGTGTTTGAAAAATACTTAGTTGAAATAGTTTTATAAAATAGGAGAGTTGTTTAGTAAAAAAACAGTTTTTTGACAAGAGTATGACAATTAAAAAATAGTAGACTAACGACAACACAAAGAGATTCAGCACATTGAAATCACAGTACTTCATACAGGGGTGATGGGAATTGGGGACACATAGAGCACATAGTATACATGAGCATAGAAGTTCTTGTAGGGGGTTTATAGGGATTAGGGGATAGCTAATGGTATCAACACAGCATGAATTTCAGAATCAACACAGAATCAGACAACATAGGATACAAATTGCTCTGCAAAGAAAGGTTCATACTAGAAACCATGTAAACATAAGATAAAGCAGAGTCACATTGGGACATACTACAAAGGGGTAACATATTCATAAGCATACTGATCCTAAGGGGGAGTGAGACCTAAAATAATATGATAGAAAAACAATGATGTAGACATGTCAATACATGTTGAACAACAAAACCATAGATAAAAACAGATCAGAAACATGATAAACTGAAGTAGTAAAAGAAACATGTTGGTTTTGGGACTTGAATGAAATCAGAACATACCAGTAAAGAGATAGTAAACACAAAGTGAAGAATAGGAGAGTGCAATAATTAGCCTTGGCTTGTAGCCGGCTAATTCAGAACAATAGTAAGTAGCAAAGAAAGAAAGAGAGCAGAAAAGCTTTGGGTATGAGAGAGAGTTTTTGAACTAATGTGCTCGTGTGTATTGAGTTTTGTGTCAGTGTGTACATATATATATATATATATATATATTGTAGTTTGAAACTAGGTAAAATAAGGTAAGAAACACAATTAGGCAGTAAGTTATGGAGCTCAGAACCAATTAGAGCAACAATCAGTCCAACTACTCCCTTAATTAAGGGAGTCATGTCAAACGGTAAACCCAGGAAACAAGTAAGGAAAGGGATTATGTATGGTTGGAGCATAAATAAGGAAGTAGTTTCAATCAGTGCAAGTAATTAGGCTAGGTATAGAAAGGTCTAATTAAGGAAACAATCAGTAAGAACCAACTAATAATAGTCAATCACATAATAAGGTAAGAAAATAGTTTACATGTTGGAAATCAGTAAAGACATTATCACTGGAAATCAGTAAAAGGTGTTAATCATAGAAAATTAGGAATTCAAATAGGAACACTGCTGATTAAGGGGAGAGTTACACAAAACTTTATCAAACGGAATAAACACATAATAGGAAAGAAGAAGTAGAAAATCATAAACCTTAATGGACATAGTGGTACAAATCACGTAGAATCAGGGATTCAACCAGAAAATAGTAATGACTAGAGGAATTAGTAGAACAAACGTAATATAAGTGGAAGAAGCAAGAATTAGAAACCCTAATAAACATAATAGGGTAGAAATCACAAAATACTCAGATTAATTGAAGCAGATTCATGAGAATCAAACATGAAAACAAGTTGAAAGAACGAACATTAAAGACGAACTCAGAACCCCAAGATTAAACCAAGAAACTTAGGGTTTTCAACATAATAAATCAGATTAAGGAAAAACTTAAATAAATCATTTAAACATAGTGAAAATCACAGGATAACACTGAAATCAGAAGAAGAATTGTCTTGAAAGGGGGTTTAAAAACCCTAGTTTGGAGATGAAGAGATGCTTCAGAAAAAATCGGAAAAATCTTTAAGAAAACAGTAAAGATACCTCGAATAGACTCAGATGTTACAGATCTAAGGAGTCAAGAGCTAGAGTTAGGGTTTCGGAAACTAACCCAGAAATGAGAGATATCGGCTTAGAACCCATAGGTTTAGCCAAGAAATAGGACGATCTTACTCAAAACGAGCCATGGTGGCCTGAGGATGATAAGGATAGGCCAGGGTGTGAGTGGACCGGCCACTGGTCCTTTGAGGACCTCAAAGATAGTAGAAATCCCGGTCATAGGAGAGCCGTTAAGGCTGGGAGTGGTGGGGAGCCACCATAGTTGATGGCGAGCAAGCAATGATGAGGGGAGATTAGGGTTAGGGCACAGAGATTTTGGGAGAGAAGGAGAGTGTGACGGCGGAGTGAAGATGAGAAAATGAGGGTTTGGGGGTTGGGTCGGGTGGGATTAACGGATTGGGCTTGGGGTTTGGACTGGTTTAATTGAGGGATTTGGATTGCTTTAAATAGGCTATAATTGAATTAAAAGGGGCTATTTGTTAAATACCCAATTCAAATTAATTAAAATAATTTATAAAATAGCTAATAATTATAAAAAATGATTCCATGCATAGAAAATAGTTTGAAATGATCATTTAGTATTTAAAAGTACAAATGACTAATTTCTGGAAAAAAATAGTATAAAATCGTATGATTGGGCTATAATTGTAAAGTTATTGCAATTATAGCCAAAAGGTGTCAATTTGGATAATTATGAAATAATATGGTATTAATAGGACCATAAATAATAAATTAAATCAAGAAATGCCTTTGAAATGATTTTTGATGCAATTTTGTAATTATTTATTGGAAATAAAATACTGGACAAATTAATAAAAATGTAAGAAAATTATGGAAAAATACCAATTGCTATTAATGCATGATTTTGAAGGTATATATGCAACTTAAAATATTTTGAGGAAAAATTAGGTATCAATAGTTGCCCCTGTTTACCCAGAAAGGATAAAAGAGTTGTTGGGTAAAGATATGATGGCCAATTTTTGACCGAGCAATACGGTTTGGGAGATTTAGGCCGCATCCTGGATTCTAAGCTGCCTACATATCCCTGGTTTTACAAGAATCGGGCCGTATGTAGTTTCGGATTCATCAGCGAAGTATACCGATGAAGTCATCACAAGAACGGACGCAATATCTAGGGCTAGATGAATGAACGGTTCTACGGGAGAGCCTAGGTTTGATATGGCTGGGAGAAGTGGAGCGGAATTGCTCCTGCAGGGTAGCCGTCACTTGTCGGGTTACCTGAAAAGAATACCGCAAGTGTATATTGTGAATAAATTTAAACATGATGCAAGCTCCCGTTGGACTATGAATGTTGTCCTCGGACGGTTAGGGATGACGTCCTCAGAACATGATGTCCTGGGCCATGAATTGTTTGATGAGAGATTCGCAGGCCATGAAGATGGTTCCTCAGAACAATGACGCCTTTGGACAGGTTGGCGATATTTCAGCCCATGAAATGCAGTAATATGACTTCCACAAGGCAGAGCTTAGTCTTGGGAAATTGAGGGCAGAGCTTAGCCCGAAAGAGAAGAGAAGTAAATAATGCTTGAGAGACAGCGCTTAGTCTTGGTGAAAAGAAAATTGGAGGCAGAGCTTAGCCTCGTGCAGATAGGAAGGCAGCGGTTAGCCTTATGCAAATGGGAGGTAGAGCTTAACCTCGTGTAGATAGGAAGGCAGCGGTTAGCCTTATGCAGATGGAGGCAGAAATTAGCCTCATGCAAAATGCGGGACAGAGCTTAGTCCCATGCAAGATGAAGGCAGAGCTTAGCTTTATGCAAATGGAGGTAGAGCTTAACCTCATGCAGATAGGAAGGCAACGGTTAGCCTTATGCAGATGGAGGTAGAGCTTAACCTCATACAAAATGCGGGACAGAGCTTAGTCCCATGCAAGATGAAGGCAGAGCTTAACCTTATGCAAATGAAGGCAGATATTAGCCTTATGCAAAATGAAGGCAGAACTTAGCCTTATGCAGAAGATTAAATAGTAAATGACAATAGAACTTCTTAGCTGGCAGCAGGCTTTGATATTATGATTGTTGCGAGCATTGTAACTACGGAGCATTGTTTGTTCGTGCTGATAGCAAATGTCGGCAAGTGTGATGGTTTCGAGGATTCTGATTTTGAACATGTTCGTTCTTTGTTCCTGCATCCAAAGAAAAATTGTGAGTTCTGTAGATGGGGGAGGTTGATTCATGTCTTCACTGGCTTTACTTGCTCTGCTCTGCTTGGTCTGATGATTCTATTTGTGTCATCGGGGTAGTGTTTGCTAAACAGACATAGTAAAATATATTTTTGAGAAATTTAGATGAACCGATGATCGTGACATGGTTCGAGACATTGCAACCACTGATGCTACAAAATTTTGAGGGTCCTCTTCAAAATTCTGCCCCAGTTAGATGGTTGACGATTCTGACTGTTGTACATACTGCGATCGGCTGAACTTGCTTCGGAATTTTGAGGGTCCTCCTCAAAATTCTGCCCCAGTTTCCAATTGTGGTGGAAATGAGATTTTTATTGAATTATGACCGAACCCATAGGGCTGCCTACGTATCCCCTCTTAAACGGGAATCAGGTCAGGTGTAGTTCAATTTACATCCTTGAAGAAAAGCATAGAGTTACACATAGTATCGCTTGACTGCATCTGAATTGATTGGCTTTGGCCAAACTTCTCCGTCCATTTCAGCAAGTATGAGAGCTCCTCCTTTCAATACTCGGTGAACCATATACGGACCTTTCCAGGTGGGAGAAAATTTCCCTTTGGCTTCGTCTTGATGTGGAAAGATCTTCTTTAACACCAGCTGCCCCGGTGTGAACTGTCTTGGCTTCACTCTCTTGTTGAAGGCTCTGGACATTCAATTCTAATAAAGTTAACCATGACATATTGCATTAATCCTTTTCCCATCTATGAGGGACAACTGCTCGTAGCGGCCTTTTATCCATTCTGTGTCGCTGAGCTCGGCTCCTTATATGATTCTTAAGGGAGGGATCTCCACTTCGGCAGGGATAACAGCTTCCGTACCATAAACCAGTAAATAAGGAGTTTCTCCGGTTGATAAGCAGACCGTGGTGCGGTATCCCAGTAAGGAGAATGATAATTTTTCATGCCACTGTTTGTGCTTTTCTATCATCTTTCTTAATATCTTTTTGATGTTCTTGTTGGCGGCTCCCACAGCTCCGTTCATCTGTGGTCTATAGGCTCTAGAATTCTTGTGCTTGATTTTGAAAGTAACACACATGGCTTTCATCAGATCACTGTTGAGATTGGAGCCGTTGCCGGTGATGATTGACTCCGGAACCCTGAACCGACAAATGATACGGTCACGGACAAAGTCTGCCACGACTTCTTAGTCATTGCTTTGTATGATGTCGCTTCGACCCATTTGGTGAAGTAATCAATAGCTATTAGGATGAACCTGTGTCCATTTGAGGTTGTGGGCTCAATTAGTCCAATAACGTCCATTCCGCAGTCCACAAACAGCCAAGGTGAGCTTGATGCATTGAGCTCATTTGGGGGTACCTTTATCATATCTGCATGTACCTGACATCGATATCATTTATGGACATATTGGATGCAGTCTGTTTCCATGGTCACCCAGAAGTAACCGGCTCTGAGTATTTTCCTTGCTAAGACAAAACCATTCATGTGTGGGCCACATGTCCCAACATCCTGACTTGGGATTATTAAGATGTGTCGATGCAAAGGAAGCCTCCAGACTACTTGAATAGATACATGTTGTATTCATCGCACCTGCGGTCCCCAGCCAAGCCATCCCACACTCGCACCTGCGGCACCCAGCCGCACCTACGGCCAAATCCTCACAGGTGCGGATCACACCAGATGACAACAATCTTCAATTCTTCAAACTATAATTCTTGATCCGGAATCCACTCGAGATCCCCGGAACCCCGTCCAATTATACCAACCTGTCCCAAAACATAACACAGACTTGCTCGAAGCCTCAAATAATATCAAATTACGCCGAAATCACGGATCGCACTCAATTCCAATTCTTTAAGAACTTAGAATTTCAAACATCTATATTCGATGCTGCAACCTATCAAATCACGTCTGATTGACCTCAAATTTTTTGCACAAGTCATATTCAACATTACGGACCTTCTCCAACTTCCGGAATCGCATTCCGACCTCGATATCAAAACTTCCACTTCCGGTCGGATTTCTCAAAAACCTTCAAATTTCTATCTTTAGCCAAATGGCCCCAAAATGACCTACGGACATCCAAATTCACTTCCGATCGCGCTCCCAATTCCAGAATCACCATATGGAGCTATTCCCAGACACGGAATCCCAAACGGACATCAACCCCACTGATATGCACTTCAAGCCCAAATTCATGAAATCCTTCTAAAATGCTAACTTCCACAATATACGCTGAAACGCTCCCGGGTTATCCAAAGCCCGATCCGGACATACACCCAAGTCCGAAATCATCATACGAACCTGCTGGAACCTTCAAATCCTGATTCGGAGATCGTTTACTCAAAATTCCAATCTTAGTTGATTTCTTCAACTTAAGGCTTTCTAAATGAGAATTTTCTTTCCAAATCAATTCTAAACTTCATGGAATTCAATTCCAACCACGCTCACGGGTCATAATACCTAAAATGGAGCTGCTCATAACTTCAACCCGCTGAATGCCGCACTAGAGCTCAAAAACGACCGATCGGGTCGTTACAAAAAATCATACCCCAAAACCTATTGGATCAAACTTAAGAGCTTCAAGTTCTTGAATTATCTTTCAATACGCCGAACCTATCTATACTACTCGGAATAATACCAAATATCGTGAGCAAGTCATAAATGACATAATGGAACTATTCCCGATCTCAAAATTCCCTTTGGATCTCGATAACAGAAAAACACATTCCAAACCTCAATTTGAACTTAAGGAAATTCTTATTTTACTATTTGGCGCCGAAATGCCCCCGGGTCATCGAAAACCCGTTCCGAACACATGCCCAAGTCCGAAATCATCATACGAACCTACCGGAATCTTCGAATCTCGATTCCGGAGTCGTTTACTAAAAATGTTGACTAAAGTCAAACTTGGCCTTTAAGGTCAAACTTAAGGAACTAAGTGTTCCTACACCACTCCAAACTCCCCCAAACCTCGAACCACCTGTCCCCGCAAGTCATAAATCATTAAAAGCAACTACGGGGAGTCTCATTTAAGGGCACAGGGTCCTAGAACATAAAACGACCGGTCGGGTCGTTACATTGATTTAGGCGATGTAGACATGGTTTAAAGTGAATATAAACATAGCCCTAAAGCAGGATTTCTAATGCACATAAAGAATGGACATTTTATTAGGCAGAATTACAGCAGTAACTTAGTAACATGATTTCTAGGTGATCATGATTATGTAGAAGCACAATTTCGTGATAAATGAGGTAACGAGCCTATAACATGTTTCCTAGTATGCCAAATGGTCCTAAAAGCATGGTTTATAATGCAAATAAACATAGTATAAGCCTAAAGCATGATTTCTAATGCAAGTAAACCTAATATAGACCTAAAGGCATCATTTCTACCCGTTTTCCCCACAAAAGTCATATAAGAATCCCCTTTTTACTAATTTCCCCAATATCTGTTTATAAAGGTTATTATTGCAGACCATAAATGAATGAACTACATAATAAATATAAGTTGCACTATAGGGAGCCTGAAATAGGCGCAAAGTGAACCTGTAAATACCAGGCCTTCAAAACAGTCCAAGATGCCATAGTCCATAGTATCCAATGAGGTATACTGGTGCGTCAAAGTTCCCAAGGGCCTCAAGGACCCCGGGCAATGCTCACACCAAGATCTTTTAAAATAAGGAAGTGATTATGTTCAGTGTGGAAGGGCCAGCCCCAATGTGCCAGAGTTCGGAGGAATCTCATGGATTCCTAGGCAGTACGCACACTGGAGGGGCAGAACTTAAGTAATCTAAGAGTAGAAGTGAGAGTGCTTTACATAGTTGAGAAGATTTTGGAAAACAACAGTGTAGAGGTAAAATCTTTAGGAGTGAAAAGTATTTTAGGAATGGAAACAATTTTAGAAAAAATGTTAAGAGTGAAAGCAGTTTTGGAAGCAGTTCTGAGAAGACCAAAGATTCAACAAACAACCACACAATCACAAAAATTAGAGTGCGCAGATTCAAACCCATTTATTACTTAACTCTAAGTGAAGCCAAACAAGTTCACACACAGGGATCAGGGGGGGTTGGGAACATAGGGAGTTTGATCAGAAACACATGAACATGGATAAGAGGGGAAGCATATTGATCAAAAAGTACACAGAACAAGAAAGGATTGATTGACAACTAGTTATCAAACTCATAGCGTTAGAATGCAAACCACTGATTCAAAGTATTGTCAAGGAAATTATACTTAAGGCTAAAGTGATAATAGACATTAGAGCATAGAGGCAGAATGCAGGAACATCCATATTGAGGACAAATGTCTAACCCACATGATTAGTCATACCAATTGTGATTAATCAGATAAACTAGGAGCCTGACCTATTTAAAATGAGCACGCTAGTTGAAGGAAACAAACAAGAGCTCAAGTAAACATGCTGGTTAAAATAGAAAATAAGAAGATTGAAACCTAGATATGCTGATTAAAACACTGAACAAGAGAGGGTAAAAACTTAATCATACTGATCAAAGTAGTAAACATGAAGAACAATTAAGTACATAATAAATTAAACTAGTGCGAAAATAGGCATGGATTTAACAACTATGTAGCAAATATATTGGAATTCCCAAGACATTGAAATAAGAACATACCAGTTAAGGAAGCAAAGTGCAGAAATCAAAGAAAGTAGAGTTCCACAGTCTAGCCTTGGCTTTTAGTCATCTAGACAAGCAATTAGCACAAATAGGAGAAAGAGGAGAGAAAGTTTGTGTGTGTGTGTGTATTTTTTGAACTACTGTCCATGTTTTTTGAGGTAACAAGAGTGTATATATATAGAACTTAGGGAGTGGAACAAGTAAGATAAAGAGAATCAAAGTTTAATCAATTAAGGATCAATCAACCAAATCACGAAATCAATTCATATAGGGAGTCCGGAAAAGATCCCTTTAATTGGGGAATAGTCAATTAACGGTCATAGCAGGGTTCAATTAAGGTAATGAATCAAATCATACCATATAGGAAGTCAGTAAAAATCCCCAAACTACTATCCGCTAATTAAGGCAAGTGAAATAGGGAAAACAGGTCACAAATAAGGAAACCAGTAAAATGCCAGCACACGAATTTTAACATGGCAATTAACAGGAAGCAGTCAGTAAAAATATTCAAAGAGTACTAATTTTATAGGAAAGAATTATTTGAATCCTTAGATAGAAATAATCCAAGTAAGAATCCCAAAGGGTTCTGATTTTAACAAGAAAGAAATCGTTCAAATCCTTAACAAAAGTCAATCAAGTAGAAATCTCACAAAATACTGATTTTACAGGGAAAATAGTTTAAGCTCCTAAATAGAATAAGTTAATAGAACTGGTTCGCAGAGATAAGCACAATATCCAAATAAAAAATTGAAGAAATAAGTGTAACACACAGAAACATACACGAGGATCAGTCAAGCTAGTAAATAAACAATCAGTTTACACACTGAAAAAGTTAGAAAGAAAACCCTTTTGAAAAATACTTAGGACAAACCCTAATTTCGGAAGAAAGCAAATGGAATTAAAATAGTTAACCAAAATAGGAGATCTTCAAGGGAAAACACCAGATAATACTCGAACCGTTTCAGATCTAAAAAGATCTAAACGGATTCGAGTAGTCGTAAACTAGGGTTTTCATAAAACTAGTAGAAATGAAAGAAACTCGGTCAAAACTATGGATTCGAACTAAAAATAGGAGGAAACCAATACTCACAAACGAGAAAGGCCATACACAGACCGGTAAACAATTTTCAGACAGAAGGCTTTCCTTGAGATCTCCTCAAGGAATCATGAAATCAAAGAGCCAGGGAGTATACGAGACCAGTCACGGAAACACCATAGAAGAGGTTTCTCGCCGGTGATGGCGGTTAGGGTTAAGGTGAGATTTAGAGAGAATGGAGGAGGAGGGATTCAAAGGCGGACGGGTTGAGTGAATGATTAGGGGTTAGGGTTAGTTGGGATTAATTATGGTAAGGGTTGGTGTAGACCGTTGATCTAAAGGATCAACGGCCATGATTTGATAGGGGTTTTGGTCGGGTAGGTGTAGATTGGGCTTATGAGTATTGGGTCTATGATTAAAATTGGGCTGGGGGTAATAATATGGGCTAGGTCCGAAATTGAACCAAATTAAAAGAGGCTACTTGTTAAATACCCACTTAATTGATAAAATAATTTGTAAAAAATAATTAACAAATTGTAAAAATGATTTTCATGCATAAAAATGTTTTAAGACAATTAATCAACATTTAAAAAATATAAAAAGTCTATTCTCTGGTAAAATAATGTAATAATCCATACATGGGATATAATTGCAGAGTTATTGCAATTATGACCCAAAAAATATAAATATGGCCATTTGTGAAATAATTAAAGCTTAGTATAAAATATAAATAGTAGAATTGAGTCATAAAATTATTGTAAATTCATTTGTGATGCAATTAGTAATTATTTATATAAATAAAATACTGGGGTAAATTAATTTTAAAAATGTAGAAATTATGGAAAAATATCAATTGATGCTAATGCATAGTTTTGAAGGTATATATCATTTTGGAAATAATATAGGGAAAAATTAGGTATCAACATATGTATGCATATGTATCTGGGATATGGGAAAAGGTTACGCCGTTATATACGCACCACCACCTGATCAGCTGGTATACGTTGATGATTTGCCTACAGTGGCCGAGATGTTATGATGGGATGCCCTCAGAGGCTTGATGATGTTATGAAATATGTACCTATGCACAAAATGACATTCATATGTATATGCATGACATTATACATATTTCATGATTTACAGAATTATCGGCTTACAGGTTGAGTCAGTTACTCTATATTTCTTCCATGTATGTTATGTATTTATTTATGTGCCTTCCATGTATGTTATGTACTTTTACACGTTTAATGTTATTTGACCGATTCTAACATGTCTAGCCTTTTTCTCAGTTACCTCTAAACACTTTTTTATCTAACAATGATTGTGTAATATGAATAGAACTTAAACTGATTGACAATATGATAACAATAGCCGAACAATGACGAAAATCATATTCCTTGTGGAGACAAATGTGCACGTAGACGTAACGAGCTATAGGGAGAGAAAAAACCGGCACGTCGTTGAGATTGATCTTTGTTATCATACTATTGTATTATATATGCGACGTTGGGATTAGAATCCAAAGGAAAAAAGAAGGATTAAAAAAATCTACTAGTCAAAGATCGATGACGAATAATGAATGGTGACAAAAGGGTATGGCGTGGGAGTTGCCATTTAATAAACCCAACTCCCCTCGTTTTCACTTTGAGTGAGCTTCTATTAACATCACCAACTAATTCTTTACCATTTTTAAAAACTATAAAAGATTTTGCCACCTCAATATTCAAGACCGCAGTGTCCTCATCTTTAATTATTGTTCACCTATAGCAGATAAGTCATAAATTTGTGATATATATATATATATATATATGCACAAACACTACGTACTTAATTACTCCATAATAAAAAGAAGCTAGAGAGGACAATAAGCCCCAGAAAAGAAAAAGATCCCGGCTTTTAGAAACAATGAACCAGCTCGAGAATAAAGACTTAATTTGTTCCTTGCCTGTTATACCAAGATTAGATCGACTGGATTTCTTGGTAAGTTCTTTTTCTGTTTCACCAAAACTGTGTTAGTTTGCTTTCCCCTTTTTTTTTTGATAATTATGAAACTTAATACAATAATCTCTGAGAAGATCAAATTAAAGTCCATACATGCATGTTATGGTCCCTTATGAAATATGGAACTTGAGTATCTTTTTTTTTTAAAACTTAAGTACCTCAATAGCTAGTTTTTGGGATATGGACTCGGTGACGATTTTGCTAAGGGGTTCAAGAAAGAAGTTGAAAAATTAAAAGAGGTTGTGGCCAGACGGAATAGAGAATTAGTGACCTTATTTCAACCACTAAGCTTTATTCGACAAAAGAGTTTTCTTTTGTCAAATTCTTCATGGGTTGTATCAATACAAGTTGTGAACAAATAGTCTGTCTTCTTATTGAATAAATTAAAAGGTGATTATGTGCAGCTGCAGCTTCTGGAAGAGAAACATGGGCTTTCAGGAAGACATTCCCTAAATACTGTCGTAAAGAAAGCAGCAGAAGAAGAAGAGGAGGAAAAGTGCAAGACTCGGACTGAGACTGAGACTCAGACTCAGACTCTGACTCTATCCTCTGCTCTGGAACAAGTTCATCTCAAAGGCACACTCATAGAGCGGCTCACAGTGCTCGAGAACCGAGTTTCGCAGGTTACTAGAAAACTAGGAGACGTAGGTAGCGTTTTTGACATAGATTTGGTTGAAACTTGAAAAAAAAAAATTGAAATTATGTTGGAAAATATTTTTTAGAAGTTACGTTGTGTGTGGACATGTATTATATTTGAAAAGATATATATAAATTTTGCGAGTATAAGAAAGAATTTCACTCAAAAAACTGTACTAAACCAAATTTTGAGAACTTAAAATTAAAAAAAATATATATATATATATATTTATATTCCATGAATGAACAATGTTTTTAAAACATTTTGAAAAAAAAATTGCCAAAAACCTATAGTCAAAATCATGGTTAATAACAACTTTTAATATCACGATCTATTTTGTTTGTGCGGCAGAATTATGATGTTGGTCATGTTGTTGTGTTTTTAATTTTTCCTTGCAGTTAAGGTTAGAAATGGATGAAGGAAACACGTCAAGGTCGAGCTCAACAAAGTCATCAAGGCATGGTTCAGTTGCATATACAGCTGAAGAAGATGAAAAGGCCAATCTCCAGGAGAGGCAACTCGAGGTAAACATACAAGGATAACATACAACTAATTACTATAATCAACGCATGATTTGGTGAAGTTTATCTCGTTCATATTAATTGGAAAGCATTATTTGAACTATCATTTAGTTAGTGATTGAGAAAAGTTAATTAGTAATAATGAGGAGAAAAAAATAAGTTACTATACCTCATTGATAGAATACAACATGTACACTTGAAATAAAACACGTGTTGCAGTAACTTTTTTCAGCTTTATATAGTTAAATGTATTTAATTTTTGAATTCGAAAGCTAAGTAATAAAATAAGTGCCTGTTCAGAAAATGCTATGTTTGTTAAGATAATCATGTATTAACAACCTATATCTAAAAGTATTCTAACTGAATATATGTATTTTACATCCAAATTATACACACTAACACTTTTTATTTCTTTATCACTCTCAAATACTCGCATCGTATTCTTGATGTAATTCAAGTTTTAAAAATCCTGAAAGAATTATGTCATACATGATACACCCAACTGTAATTCACATAGTGAGAGCATAAATTCCCCAGGCATTAATTAATGGCTACATATAATATTGTTACTTGGCAGGAAGAAGCCTCGACTAGTAAAGCAGCATCTTTAGGTGAGAAAACAGATGACAAAGTTGTTGGTAATGCTAAAATGAGAAGGCATCCAAGTAAATCCTACAGAAAATGGCTTGGCTGGCTCCATGTGAGATGTTAAAGTCTGAAAATGTACGTGTACCTCTGATTTTGTTGTTGCTGAAATGCAGGATCGTCGCTTTTGCATGTATTAGCATGAAGACAACAGAGATCTATCTTATTTGTTTTTCTGTTTTAAAGCAATATGTACCTGTAGCAGATTAATTATTTGAACCCTCATATGATCAACAGAAATTTGGGCTTGTAGCTTTAAATGAATTGTATGTTAATTAGTTTGATGCTTGCTTGAATTCGACTCATCCATAGTTGGTTGTGAACTTGTGATTCTTACCCATCATATTCAATGTTGATCTAGAATTTTACATATCGTTGGTTCGGATTTTTTATATATTTATAACATGATCTTCGGATTAGCTTGTGTGCATCTCAATTAATTCTAGGGATATATGCTACCTTCCTCCACCAATTACCTATCAGCCCGTTTGAAGTGGCGAAGGACTATGTTACGGTAAGAAAAAAAGTACGTTGAGGTTACAATGTCACTTAGTCGAACTAGAAAACTATAAAGAAAGGGAGTTTTTCCATCCGCTAAACTTTGGACATATGAGAAGAAATCACTTGTGTTTTTGCCTCTGTTAAGATTTAAACATGAGAATTATATTCTTAACTCACTTCATTGACTACTAAATCACAATATTCTAAAATTTTATGTTTAATTTTATCTATATTTTTTTTTTTACAAATATCTCATAAAATTGGATTTATTTGTCAAACCCAAAAACCAAGATTGGATCCGCAACTCCATGTATCCGGATGCATTTCTACCATGATTAGTGGTGGCAAATGGGTGTGTTGGGTCGGATTTGAGCGGGTTAAAATGGGTTGGGTCTCAATCCACCCATATTTTATGCGGGTCAAAAACGAGTTGGGTATCAAATGGGCTGGTTGAACATGGGTTAACCAATATTGTAAACGTGTAATATTTTCTCCAGCGCAATTTATAAATTTTCTTTTGCTCAGATTATTTAGTGACATAAGTTTAACTGGAATAATATAAACTTTAATCATTAAATTTATTCAAACTGAACTCTCATTTTATAAACTTAAGTTACTCTTCAACAAAACATGAGAGTTTTCATTTTAGAAAGAAAATGTGACCAAGATGGCAAGATGCTTGTACACACAAATTTGTGTCCCAAACTCAAAAGTTCAGCCAAAAAATGAAGGAATAACTACATCTTTGAACTATCAGATAATAATTGGAGAATCAACAACGAATTTCATGGTCCATGATTAATTATGGCCTTCAAAAAATAAGTTGCGTGACTTGTGTTTTGTGCCATAGCTATACTGAGACTAGGGATTTTTTTTCTCGTTGTGATTTTTCGGTGATTGTCAGAGTAGTAAAGAGTGAAATGAATGCTGGTTGGAGCAAGAGATGTGGATAATGATTTAACGATACTTCATATAAGAGGTACATGGTCTTTTATGATATTTTAATGCTAGGGAAAAAAAATCACATTGAAAACGTTCATATAACTCTTGGAAGCAAAATTTCGGATTTCTTTTTGTGGAAGCCAAACTGATACTATGTGAGAAGAAGAAATTCATCGCTAATCTATTCAATTTTTAGATATTTGATTGCAAATTTTGTATATTGTAGTTCTTTTCTTTCTCAATTCACCCCCGACGTTACAGTAGCAACAATTCTGCTGTATTTGATATGTGGTCCTAAAATGTAGACAAAGTAAACTTTTTGAAGAATTTAGTAAAAAAAAGGAGGACCTTGATATGATAGAGAATATTGGATAATGCACAAGAGATTAGTTTCCTTTCAGAAAATTGATACTCCAATTTTAAGACAATCCAAAAAATGGCATAGTAAGTCAGTTGTTTTCTATTTTAGTAATACTTTTAAACACGAGTTAACTTTTTGTGTATAGTGTCCTAGCTTCGGGGATATCTGATATTGTACATAGTCAAATGCTGTCACACCGACAGTGAAGCCAGAAAATTTATTTAGGGATTTAAACTTGAAATAGGTAAAAAAAAAAATTCCGATTAACCTCACATGCCAAATCCATTTTGATTACTGTTTACCTGTAAAACGGTACAGTTAAATTTATAGGTGATTTCTAGACAAGTAAATTAATTTAATCCTGAAATAATTAAAGAACTGCGCAATACTTAGGAAAGTCGGGAGCAGAGCTTCCGGGCACAACAGTGATGAAATCCAGGAACATAAAAACAAAATTGTATAAAGCTTTTAATCGATTATAGTGCAAGTTTCCTAGGAAAGTCGTGTCTTTTGCGATGATAACAGAGCTCACTATTTATAGTTACGCCTAGGGAACAAGGTCCTAGGATCGTGCCATTCTTTAATGTCAACTATAAGGGCCATTGATGGAGGTGTAACGGTGAGCATAAATGACAAATTCTCTGTAACGGGCAACGCACTAAATGCTGTGAAATATTCTCCATTAAATGCTACTGGGCGAGGGAGGGGGGTATTTATTGCATCTTTACGAGTGTCATTCTTCCCATTGACAAACGGGATAATTGCCTTCGATTGTAACTATCCCCCGCCTTAGGTTCCACGTGTCATTCTCTTAAGCGGCCACTTACCATAGCATATTTTACCTTATACAGATAGTCTCCCTGCTTTCCGGTGCCATAACATTATGTCACCAGAAAGTTGGTAGAAATACTCTTTTGGTGGGAACTACTATGATTCCTTCTTAAAAGCTTCTTACGGTTGATTAGGCGCACGTCTTTCCGCATTTAATGCCCGAACATGTGTCATCCAACGATTCAACATAGCTTGTCGGTTATCGAGGTAATCATGGCCACAAGTTTAGCCACCTAAACATTTACTTATACGCATCAACCTTCTTCATTCATACTCCATAACTCTCCAAAATCTCTAAAATTCTCTTTATTGTCCTTCAACCTTTCTTTAACTTTCTTCAAATGAAAAAGCTTTTCCTTCATCCATAACATATAATGGCTTTTTATTCGAAGAATACCAGTTCTTCAAAGAAAAAGAACAAAGACGGGGATGATGCTCCTCCAACAGTGGGCATTATCATCCCTAGAAGTCTTGTTACCACAAAAGAATTTGAAGAGAAATTCCCTTCAGGTAAACCTGGCACATGACCCATTGGTAGATACCCTTCTTCCATCCGTCCGTCCAGTATTTCTGTTGTGAAAGAAGATTGTCGATGTCAAGAATTGGACATTGTTTCTCCTGATCTAACAGAGCGAGTAACCTTACCCAGGGAGGGTCTTACATACTTTTACACGTATCCCTTTACTTAGGAGGTGTTTTCTTTAAGTGAAGAGCTTGACCCCGTTATTGCGGAGTTTTGCCTCCGCTACCAGGTGTGTTTGGCACAAGTAAGTGCTTATGTATGGACAACGAGTGCTTGTCTTCAGCGTTCGTGCTAAGATACGGGAGAGGATCTATCCTTAGCTCATGTGATGAATCTCTATTCCACTAAAGTCTTCCGCGGGGGAACGAAAAACTTCAGCAAACACGGCCACCATGTTCTATTATCTAGTATGGATGATGACAATGACCGTGGGTGGATGAAACGGTTCATTGCGGTTATCACCAATGATATCATTCCGAAAATGGCTTCATCCTTTTCAGAATCATGGAACCGCACTCGTAATCTCCTTGTTTAATATTTCTTTTACTAGAAATTTCTTCATATCCGTATTGATCCTCCTCCCTTCGCCTGTTTCAGCAACTCGATGGGTTCCAACTAGGGTTGGAGGCTTGGCCCACTGGGTCCAGAAAATCTTGGACTTTACTACGCCCGAAACCCGCACGCGGAAAGAATTGGACCTCAAATACGGTTAGAAGACCAAAAATCATGGTAACTTAGACTCGTCTCGTTCTTGTTTTTTGCGCGAAAAAATTGATTAATCCTTTCTCCCTTTTTTTCTTTCTGAAATCAGGTCTACCTACGCGTCCGGTTGTCGTCTCCGGGGAGGATATTTTGGCTTATCCTGCTGATGCGACAAGGCTGCTTTAGGAGGAACTAACTCGAACAAGTGTCTTTGAGCCCGCTTTGGGTACAAATGTTTCTTCACGGAGTTCCTGGCCGGAGGATAAGCAACAAAAAAAAACACGTTCCTCCGCATCCAAGGAAAAGAATAAGAGGGCGAAGATTGTTGTCGCAGAGTTGTCTTTGGAAGTTGTGGTGACTAGACCTCCTCCCGGGTCGGTCATAGACACCATGATGATCGATGATGATGGAGAGGCTAGTGGGAAACTTCTCTACGTAGAAGGAGACGGTCCACATCAACTCAACAGAATGCTCAACCTATTGAGTTAGTTACACCAATCGATGACGATGTCTCGACACTTTGGGGGGAGTTTGAGATGTTATAAAATGCCAACTCCCGTTTTTGGGTCCCAGTCATTTTGTCCAGTATTGCGGGGCTGACTACCGGGCCCCTTCTGTCTTCGGTTGGCGAGCAACCAACAACTAGCATTTCATTTGTCACAGCTTCTTCTCACCATTCATCGCCATCAACTTCATCTCCTTCTTCACCAACTCTTCCATCAGCAACTGCTACATCATCTCCCCCAGCCGCATCTATCTAAGAAGAGGATGCTCCTCTACCCCAGTCCCCAGTTCATGAGAATTTAGGGCAAAATTATGTTGCCCCCTCTGAAGATCCGCAAAAGAGGAGGAATGTTACTCTCTCGGGAGAGTTCTTGTTGAACAATGTCATGCACAACACCGCAGTACATTCTTTACTTCCTTTGTTATTTCTTCTATTTTTGCCTAAAAGTATCCTGAGTGCCCCTCTTATTTTGTAGGTCAACTTTCTTGCTTCTGAGGGCCTCCAAAGATTGATTCGGGAAAAGGAAGAACTTACCACCGCATGGGATCAACTTTTGGCCGAGCGAGAGAAAACTACTGCTCGCCTCTCACAATTGGAAGCCAAAGCTGCTGAAGCGACTATATTGGAGACTCGTTGGTAGCAAAGCGAACAAGAAATGGTAACCCTTAGCCAAGAGATTGGGCCGCTGAAGGTAAAATTTGACAAAGCCAGGTCCAAATGGGCTAAAGTCCATAATGTCGTTCTTACTGCAACCGACCGCGAAGCTGCCTCCGCTAAAAGATTGACCAACTTAGAGGTAGCCTTGAACTCCAAAACTGAAGAGCTTGCTGTTGCGGGGGTGAAACATGCCAAGTTGGAGGAGAAGTATGGGAAAACTATCGAGCATAATAGGTTCTTTAGTTCAACTGTCCATGACCTTGATGTTAGCCTCAAATACGTTAGATCCGCCCGGAAAAACCTTTCGGCCGAGGTAACCCAACTCAAAGAAGAACTTAAGCGTCGAGTGGCTTCCCTCGTTGTTGAGAAAACTTATGTTATGTACCCACTTCCCCTGGGGACGGGGACACTTCTCTCCCTCCGGGTTCCAGAGATGTAGCAATTTATCTTTTTCTTTCTTTTTTTTTCCAACTTTTGTATATGTGCCACTTTGGCATGTTATTGTAAATAAAGACATCTTTTTACTCAAGTGTTGTTTGAGTCTTTCTTTCGTTTGAACATTTTTGCAAGTTTTGCATTCTCTTTTTTCTTTTGTCTAAGTGTTTTTCGCAAGTTTTACTGTTTGCATCTTATTACATAAAGCCTTGGATGTGTTTTTTCCCGAAAGCATTTGGGTTTCGGGGACAAATTCATCCAAAAACCAACCTTTTAGCGTGAAGTTTTTTATAAGTATCTGTGCAAGTTTGCTTTTTGCGTCTTTTTTACCAAGGCCTTGGGTGTATTTTACCCGAAGGCTTTTTGATTTCAGGAATAATTTCTTCCAAAATCAACCCTTTAACGTTAGGGTTTTCATAAGAGAGGGCCCTCTTATGTTTACAGCGCTCTTGAAGAGAACGTCTCCGGTTCATTACGGCACTAACATTTGAAGTATTTTTTTAACTTTCAAATGATAAAATCAATTCATCGACCAAACAAGAAACAAGATGGAAAATAAAAGGGACTTTACTTTATTCCTTACATTTTCAAAAAGTACATAAGCATTCGTTATGCTAAAGAGAAACTGCCATTTCTTGTGGCTAGTTCGTACAACTTGTTTCTACGGGGCTGGCCGTGCAATCCTCGGTCTCGATGATACAATTATTTTCTCGGTTTTTGTGCTCCGATCGATGTGGCAGTCGTTGTTGCTGCATTCTCATATCCCCCCCCCCCCCCCAAAGTGTTCAAATACGAAGAATGCGAATTAGAACACGGAGAATCTTGCACCTACGAGGATCCCACTAATGAATTGCTAGACAATCTTCTGCTCGGTAACAAACTTTGCTTCCCCTTAGTAATTTATGTTATCGAGCAAAATACTATCTAACAATCCTCTAGTGGTTTTCACTTGTGAACGGTCGAGTAATCTTTGCTTGATAGCAAACTCATTTTTCCGGTTAGAATTTTGCTATCGAGCCAAATATTATCTAACTGACCCAGAGCGGTTCTTCGCTTGTGTCCCTTGCTATTAAAGGTCTTATTACTGCCGTTGAAACATTTTTCGTAGTATGCTTTCCGTTTATGCCTCATTAAAAACCTTTCCAGAAAAAACTCAATTGGGACAAAACTGGACAAAGGGAAAAAGAGTGCAACACATACTTTCAATACAGACGATGTTTGTAGCAATAATATCTCTTGGGGTGTTCCACATTCCAGTTTCTTGGAAACTTTTCTCCATTCTGATTCTCTAACTCGTATGAACCTTTCCCGATGACAGCTGAAACCCGGTAGGGGCCTTCACATATTGGACCTAGCTTCCATGCTTAGAGTTCCTGGCTGTTTTGAGTTACTTTTTTTTAAACCAAATATCCCACTTTAAAATAGCGAAGGTTGGCTCTCCGATTGTAATATCTTTCCATTCTCTACTTTTGTGTCTCCATCCTTATATGTGCCAAGTCCCCATTCATCGAGTAACTCAAAGTTGACCAACATCGCTTCGTTGTTCATCTCATCGCTTGCCTGGAAATATCTTAAGGTAGGCTCTCCTACTTCTACCGAAATTAAGGCTTATGCTCCGTACACAAGGGAAAAAGGAGTTTCCCCCGTGCTTGATTTGGTCGTCCTTCAGTATTCCCATAAAACTCCAGGTAGTTCCTCAGGCCATTTACCTTTAGCCGCTTCCAACCTTTTCTTGAGGTTTTGTATAATCACTTTATTCGTTGACTCCGCTTGATCATTTGCGCTCGGATGATCGGGTGAATATGTGATTCTCTTTATTTTCAAATTTTCAAGGAACTTTGTGATCTTTGTGCTGATAAATTACGGCACATTATTGCGTACGCTCTCTTTTGGTATTCCGAACCTGCAGATTATGTTTTCCCACAAGAAATCAACCATTTCGCGTTCGCCGATCTTCTAATAAGGACCTGCTTCAACCTACTTAGAAAAATAGTTATGAAAATCAAAAGAAACCTTACCTTACCGGGGGCCTGTGGCAGCGGTCTGACGATGTCCATTCCCAACTTCATGAACGACCACGGAGATACAACTGAGTGTAGTGGTTCTACTGGTCGATGTACCAGTGGTGCATAATGTTGGAACTTATCACATTTTCGCACAAAATCTTTGGCATCTTATTCCATTCTAGGACAATAATATCCCGCCCTTACCAGTTTTAGCACTAAAGAATATGTGCCCGAATGGCTTCCGAATATCTCTTTGAGGACTTCTCTCATAACGTATTTAGCTTCAGACACTCCCAAACATCCGACCAACGGGCCTTGGAAAGATTTTCTGTACAATTGGCCTCCTTTGAAGCTATACCGTGCTATTTTTGTGCGTAGCCCCCAAAATGCCTTGGAATCTTAGGGCAATTTCTTGTGCTCGAGATAATCGATGATCTCATTCTTGCAATCCCAGACCAAATTAGTCGTATTTACCTCGTAGTAGTTATTCACATCCAGGATCGAGTGTATTAGTTGTACTACCGTGTCGGAATACAATCCCTTCATTTCCGTTGATGAACTGAGGTTAATGCATCAGTTTCTGCATTTTCTTCCCTCTATATATGAGTAATCGACCACTCCCGAAATCGAGCTAGCAGAGCTTGGACCTTCACTACGTATTGTTGCATGCGCCCTTCTTTGATTTCGAAGATCCTGTAGACCTGATTTACCACCTGCTAGGAGTCGCACTTCATTTCTACGACCTCGAAATCTATTCCCCGGGTTAGTTCGAGTCCTGCAATAAAAGACTCATACTCTACTTCATTATTAGTTAAAGGGACCATTCTGATGGATTGCCTTAGGGTTTCTCCAGAAGGCTTGATTAATACTATGCCAAGCCCGAAGCCTTTTACGTTGGAGGCTCCGTCCGTAGATAAAGTACAAACTCCTGATGTCGATTCTGACACTGTTAATGCCTTTTATTGCTAGAGGCAGTAATCCCGGACTAAAATCGACCACAAAGTCAGCCAAAACTTGTGACTTAATCGCAGTCTTTGGTTTATATTCTATGTCGAATTCACTCATTTCGACGTCCCATTTGTCCAACCTACCCGATAGCTCTGGTTTGTTAAGGATGTTCCGCAGGGAAAATGTGGTCACCACAGCTATCGGGTGACATTGGAAGTAAGGCCTCAGCTTCCGAGCGGCAATTACGAGAGCTAAGGCCAGCTTTTCCTAATGCGGGTAGCGAGTTTCTTTTCCTTTTAAAATTTTACTAACGTAATAAATGGGAGATTGCGTACCTTCGTCCTCACGGACTAAAATTGCACTTACTGCTACTCCTGAGACTCGAGGTAGACCAACAATGTTTCACCTTCCTTCGATTTTGAAAGTAACAGAGGGATTGACAAGTACCTTTTCAAATCTCTCAATGCCTGCTGGAATTTCGAGGTCCATTCGAAGTTATTTTTCTTTTTGAGAGGCGTAAATAAACAGTGGCATTTCCTTGATGACCGGGAAATGAACTTGCTCAAAGCGGCCAATCTCCCCGTGAGCCTTTGGACTTCTTTCACGCATGACAACTGGTCCGAGATATCTTCGATGGCTTTGATCTTATCAGGGTTTACCTCAATCCCCCTTTGTGATACCAAAAATCCTAGGAACTTTCCGGAGCTGACCCCGAACAAGTACTTCTCGGGGTTAAGCTTCATGTTATGCTTCCTTAGGATGTCAAAAGTTTCTTGCAGATTCTTAAGGTGATCACCTCTGTTCAAAGACTTAACGAGCATATTGTCTATATAAACTTCCATAGTTTTTCCTATTTATTTTTCAAACATCTTGTTTATGAGTTGCTGATAAGTGGCTCCGACGTTCAACTTGAAGGGCATCACATTATAGCAATATGTGCCAAAATTTGTTATGAACGAATTTTTTTCCAAATCCTCCGGGTTCATCTTAATTTGGTTGTACCCGGAATAAGCATCGAGGAAACTTATTAACTCGTGCCCTTCCGTCGCATCAATCATTTGATCGATGTCTGGCAGTGGGAATAATTCTTTCGCGTACGCCCTATTCAAGTCGTTGTAATCTACGCACATGCAAAATTTATTGTTCTTCTTATGAACTACTACTAAATTAGCTAGTCAATTTGGATACTTTACCTCCCGAATTGAACCAATATAAAGTAGGCGAGTTACCTCCTCTTTGATGAATTTATTCTTGGCCTCCTCAATAGGGTGTTTCTTTTGTCTTACCGGAGGGATGTTGGAATCCAAACTTAGCTTGTGTACGGCCACCTTCGTTGGGATACCTGTCATGTCCGCATGAAACCACGCAAAACAATCGGCATTGTATTTAAGAATTCAATAAAGTTAGACCTAAGCTCGAGGTGCAGTCCTGTCCCCAAGTGGAATTTCCTTTCTAAGAACTTTTCAAACAATGCAACTTGCTCGAGCTCTTCCGCTGTGGATTATGTTGCATCCGTTTTTTCTGATACCTAGAAATACCTCGACACATAATAAGATTCCAACACTTCTTCTCACTTTCTAACTTCATTCGATTCAGGAGCGGGCGCTGGTTCCTGTATTTTCTATGCCGCGTGCTCCTTCCCTTTGCTTCTGGAGACCGAAATCTCATTCATCTCCCTTGTCGCCAGTTGGTCACACCTTATCTCTTTAATTTCTTCGAGCGTTGGGAATTTCAGCAATTGATAATACATCGATGATACAACTCTTATCTCGTGCAACCATGGTCTTCCCAGAATAATATTATATCCCATGCCACCATCTACCACTTCAGAAAGAGTCGTCTTCGTCACTCTTTCGGTGTTCGTGGGAAAAAAGATATCTTAATCCGGCTAGGAGTTTTGTGGAGGAATGATGCTTTTCGTGAGTTTGGCATGCTCCAGTACTCTCCATTGTATGATATTGGCCGAACTTCCCGGATCCACTAGAACACATTTGATTTTAAATTCTAGTACATTTAAAGGAATTACCAATGCGTCGTTGTGCGGTAGAAACAATCCGTCTGCGTCTTCCTCCGTGAAAGTGATGTCGTCTTCATCAACTTCCTGGAGTCTCTTGCTATGGGTTATTGATCTTCGTATTTTTTGCTACAGAGAAGGTGACCCCGTTGATCTCATTCCCCCCAAAGATCATGTTGATCGTCTGGCGCGTGGGATCTTCTCTTACTTTCGAGGGTTCCACGTTATCCTAGTTGCGACCGTAGTTGTTCTTGGCCTGATCACTTAAGAATTCTCTGAGATGTCAATTCTTCAATAGTTTTGCCACTTCTTCCTGCAGATGTGGCAGTCCTCAACCCGGTGACCATTCTTCTTGTGGTACTCACACCAAAAGTTGGGATCTCTCTGGCTGGGATCGGACCTCATCAGCTTTGGGAACCACACTTCTTTGATGTTTCTCATAGCTGATACCAACTCCACTACACTGATGTTGAAATTGTATTATGATATCCTAGGGTAGGAAGGATCCCGCGTACCTAATGTTTCTTTGTCCTGCAATGATCTGTTGTTCCAATCGCGATCATTTCTTCTATCAGTAATGAACCTGTCTGCCGACTGAAAACCTCTGTCGCGCCCTTCAACTCATTCGTAAGGCAAAAATTGGCCCCTCGAAGATCGTCTATTTGTGTCAAAATCATCTTTTGATTTTTTTAATTCTTCTCCCATCCTTTTGCCGACGACGAGAAGCCAAACTGATCATCTTCGATCCTTATCTTTGACATGAACCGATTATGGACATCTGCCCAAGTCGTCTCTTGGAACTCAATCAAGATTTCCTTCAGTTTCCAGGAAGCGTCTGAACTTCTTAGATTTAGACCCTTGGTGAATGCTTCAGCCCCCTATTCATCCGGAACAACCGGGAGCAACATCCTCTAATTTTGGAATCGGGTGACGAACTGCGGCAACTCGGATTCTCATCGTGCAATTCTAAATATGTCGCCCTTTCGGGCCTGCACCTTTCTGGCCCCGGCATGAGCCTTAATAAAAGAGTCTACGAGCATCTCAAAGGAATCTATGGAATGCTCGGGTAACAACGAATACCACGCCAAGGCTCCCCTCTTGAGAGTCTCTCCAAATTTCTTCAGCAAAACATATTCAATCTCGTGGGGAGCTAAATCATTACCTTTTATCGCCGTTGTATAGGTGGTAATATGCCCCTAAGGGTCTGAAATTCCATCATACTTTGGCATATCGGGCATTTTAAATCGCTTGGGGATTAATTCTGGGGCCGCGCTTAGTTTGTGCGGAACTGAGTATACTTCTTTGAGTCCAGTCCTTTCAACACCGGTGGTGCGCCCAGGATTTGGTCCATGTAGGTGTTCACTTCTCTCGTAAATCGTAAGAGTTTTCTCTTGAAGGGATCATTCTCATTGTTGGGGCCGAATCCGCTCCCCCCAGACCCATCAAAGCCAACCTCGCCCCTCGGGGTGTGGTTGTCGACCCTTTGCGTTGTTTGATTTGCGGGAGCACCGGGAGGAACTGGACCTAGTCTATTCGCGTTATTGGAAGCCCTTGATAACGCCTGCTTCAACTCCATCATAACCTTATCCTGTCGCGTGAGATGTCCTAGAATGATCGTTTGTTGCTATTGTAGGACCCTTACCGCATCAACGACATGCTCCTCTTCAGCATCATCGGGAGCCGCTTCCCGAATATGTCGTGGGTACCACCTGTCGTGCACCGGCGTGGCATCATCCCCCTCATTGTGGGTGTCATTGATTAAATCCTCGTGATGAGGCTGGTCTCCTTGAGCCTCAAGATTGTGTGTGTTGATAACACCATTATCTGCCATTTTTTGTGATTTTTTGCTAAGACAAATAATGAAAACACGTTTGTAAAAGAGGCAATGATCAACTTAATTCCACAGCTGTCTAGGCCCTACGGTGGGCGCCAAACTATTTACTTGTAAAACGGTACAGTTGAATTTATACATGGTTTCTAGACAAGTGAATTAATTCGATCCTGAAATAATAAAATAATTAAAGAAATGTACAATACTTAGCCTTGAAATGAAGATAGAATCACGAAAAACAATAATTCCGGGAGCTGAGCTTCCGGGTACAATAGTGACGAAATCAAGGAACAAGAGATAAAATTGTATAAAGCTTTTAATCGATTATAGCGTAAGTTTCCCAGAAAAGTCGTGTCCTTTTAGAATGATAACAGAACTCACTCTTTATAGTTGCGCCTAGGGAACAAGGTCCTAGGATCGTGTCCTTTTGTAATGTCAATTGTGAGGATCATTGATGGAGGTGTAACGGTGAGTATAAATGACTAATTCTCTGTAACGGGCAGCGACACTAAATGTTGTGGAATATTCTCCATTAAATGCCATCGAATGGGGTTTTTTTGCATCTTTAGGAGTGTCATTCTTTTCAATGACAAACAGGATAATTATCTTCGGTTTTTACTATTCCCCTTAAATTTCACGTGTCTTTCTCTTAAGCGTCCACTTAACAAAGCATATATTACCGTATACAATTACTCTATTCGCACTGCACTCCTTGAATTTGTTGTTCAAAACTGTCATTCATACTTACATCTTGTTCTTCTTCCTGAGTATAGACTCCTGCCTCACGCAATGTTCTAGCTTGCTTCTTGGAGTTAATATCCGTTTCGAATTATTGGCTTCTGCGTATTCATAAATCAATAATTCTTATATTTAGTAGCTTAAGCAATATAAAATAGTTTTATAATTTTGAAGAAGATGAAGTAGGACATGAGAAGACATTCAATTATACGCGAAACAAATTTGATTTATTAATAGAATAATAATCCATAGAAAATGCACAAATTGTTTCTCCTCACCTACAATCTCACATACCCTATCGTATCTTATCTTATAGACCTATACATACCGGAAAATTTATCATCTTCTACCAAACAAAGAAAGGAGGAAAGTTATGCACCAAAAAAAGGATTTAGGGGCTATACCTATAATCGCTCATTTATCAGGCTCCGATATATTTAAGTTTTAGTGAGGTGAGTTAATCAATATTTAAGTTTGTGGATGATAATAGATATTGAGTAAAATTAATTGAGTTACACATGACATTACCATCATAAAAAAATAAATTAACCAGCCTCAAATTAACACGAGTTACTCTATAAATTTGCAAAAACAAATACAAACCATAGTATTTAGGCTAAAATGTTGGGTTAGAAAGAGACTTTTATTGGTAGAGATTAGAGAGTAGAGTTCAATTTGGCATACCATCAAAGGTGTGATGGAACGGATGTGGCTGCTCCTCCCTTAAGTAGAGATTTTGGGTTCGAGTCATGAGTATGAAAAATTCTTAGTAAAAGCGCTTCCTTTCGAATGGAATTCTATACGCGAAATTAAATATAGTCGGACAATGCGAATATCGAATACCGGGACGAGAAACCAAAAGAAAGAGAGTTCAATTTGGCATAAACAATTGGGCGGTTGCATATGACCAGTAGAATTTCACTCTCCACAATTTAACAGGCTGTGATCCTCTGTTGAAACCACGTGTATTATCAAAGTTCTGAATACTATAGTAAATAGATCCAATCCACGCTCTGACTTTCTACTCTCATAATCACAAGTCATAATGATAAAGTTAAAAATTAAAAGAAGACGATGATTTCCAAGCGAAGTCACTCGAACAAGAAGAAAGCCTCCTCGTTATCTTTAAACTTAGCTAATTCCCACCTTCTTCCTATAAATTAATATACCTTTCAACCAATTCTTTATTCACATTCTTTTTCTGTTCGGTTTTCCTTTATAGTTATTTGGATTTGGATTTCGGCTATGGCTATAGAGGAGGATGGTGTAATTGATCAAAAACCGGCGGCGCCGTCACCTCCGACACCGGTAGAGTTTAAAGGGACGGATTCTGGTTCTTTGCTTCATACCGTAGTAGCGCTGGTCCTATGGCTTGGCTCTATCCATTTCAACTTCATAATCGTTCTTGCTTCCTTTGTCTTTCTTCCTTTCTCTAAAGCTCTCGCGTTAGTTTCTCTCCAATTCTATCTTTACTTAATTAGTTGCTTATATTTCATAGTACCCAGTTGTCTGATTTTGACTTTTTGTTTCAGAGTGATAGGAATATTGCTTATACTTATGCTGATTCCAATTGATGAGAAAAATAAATGGGGCCGAAGATTATCGAGGTTGGATTATTGGTGCAATTATGCTGATTATTTATCTGATTAAGTGGAAATTTTTGTATTTTTTTGGGCTGCTGTATTAATAGTGATAATTGGGGATCTTCAGGTACATCTGCAAGCATGTTTGTGGTTATTTTCCGGTGCACTTGTACGTGGAGGACATCAAAGTATTTGATCCTAACGAGGCCTACGGTAAATTAGTGACATCTATTCATCTTCTCCACTTCGAAAGAAATAAGAGATCAACTTTATGTTTGTGTTTTCATTCTTTATTCTCCAAAAAAGTGTTGTCTTTTTTTTTTAAGACTTTAATTAGCTATGATAATTCGGCGGGAATCAACTAACGTATCATGCATTTCCCATTTTAGAACTATAAAAGTTATTTGTACTAAGTTGGTTTGTTAAAGTTGGTTTGTCAAATTTCAGTTTTCTTTCCTGTAGAAGGATAAGCATTTTGAACACATTGATAGAAACTAGAAACTAGCAGAAATTTTTGGTCCCCACTTCTCTATATTACTAGCAGACAGTCCCACAAACCATTACTGTCTGGTTATTGCTCTTACATTGTGAAAGTGCTAGTGAACTTGTAATTTGCTGATCACTTGGAAACATTGGATAAATAGAGGAATATGAAACAACTTACTACCATCATAAGCCATCCTTTTCTTGCATAGTAAGTAGTGAGGTTTTCTTCGTCTACATAAGTTGAGCAATGCTTTTTGCTTTCAGATGACAAGTTATGTAAACCTGAGTCGACATGCTAGCTTTGCTTCTGTCTTAACCATAGATGACATCTAATGACCATAAATGCTATAAGGATGACATCTAATGACCATCTAATGATTTGTGTTCTTACTGACTTGGTCCACATCTCTTACCCTTTTGTTTGTTGAGCTTTCTGTATCTTTTTTTTTTTTTGGGAAGAAGTAAGCGAATTTCATATAAGGCATCACGGAGATGCAGGTAGTACTTGTGGAGCTTTCTATATCTTGGATCTTTCAATCCTCTAACTTTTGTTTCTCTTGTTTGCTTCTGTTCTAAGTTTTTCCCTTGCTATCGTTTGTCCTTTTATCCAAAGCCTAGCGCTGTGTAAGTTTATTATTTGATCTCCACTGCTTTCTAAATTGGTACTTATAACCTCTTCTGTGGGCTGATGAAATCTGTTTCTACATTTCTTCAAGAAACTATATACACCATTCTGTGTTATAACAGTATTAATGAAAAACAGAAGTCAGTAGCTGCTGTTGTTCATACTAACTCGGATGTTGTTTCTTACAGTTTTTGGATATGAGCCACATTCTGTTTGGCCAATTGGGGTGGTTGCACTTGCTGACCTTACAGGTTTCATGCCTTTCCCAAGAATCAAAGTGCTAGCAAGTACAGCTGTATGACTTGATCCCTTGTTCTTGTAATTGTAATTTTAATTGTACTTGGTCCTATTTTCAACAACTAGCATTTACTGTGAAGAAAATATGACAGGTGTTCTATACACCATTCATGAGGCATATCTGGACGTGGTTAGGACTTGCACCTGCAACAAGGAAAAGTTTTAAATCCCTCTTGGCTTCTGGTCACAGCTGCATCATTGTGCCAGGTGGAGTTCAAGAGGCATTCTATATGGAGCGTGGTTCAGAGGTTCAATGTTGAAACTTGATTGCAGTTTACAAGCCGATATATTATGCTATACTCACTGCATCTCCTCCTATCCTTGCTCAAGCTTAGATATAGCTGCATAAATGAATTTTGATTAGGAATATATCACTAATTACACCTTGTTACAAGCCCATTTGATCTTGGCAGCTATTCTACTATTGTAACGAGAGAGGTGACCTAGTTTGGCTTCTAGAAAGATTGAGAATGTCAATCAACTACACCTTGTTTATAAAACATGTGAATAAACTGTTTAGCGTCATTTGTCTCAAGCAATAAATAGTTGACAAGTGGTTCTCTGAATCTCAATAGTTAGAGTTACAGTTAATAGAGTTAAGAGATTGTTCAGAAAAATTATATAAATAGTTTGGGTACGTTTTTTTGATAAAGTATATAGTTGAGTAAGTCAACTCATACTAATTTGTATGTTTATTTTGTTTCCATTATATTCTATTGTTAGCTAAGGTTTCGGTGATTATGGAAGATTTTAGGTTGTCTTGGATTACTTTTTCTCTTCCGATTTTTGGTCTTCCTGGTCTATTTCTGTACTTTTAATCATCAATTCACTCAACGGCCAGTGCATCTTTAGGTTTATATAGGATGCGGTCTAATGATCACGAGGCTCTTTTGTCTCCTTTTATCCTCTCTATTTGCTATTTGCGCTCTTTGTCAGACAAGATCATGTCCAGTTCTTTAGGATAGAACATCCATTGTTGTTTACTTATTTTTTGTGTCATTTCTTTATTGATATGTTATGAGAGTGGCCTGTTGTTAAATTTGTTTGAATGCTGGTGGGTAATCGAAAAGGTTTTCCTATTTGAGTAGAGAGGTCAAACTTTTTTTTTTTTTTGTGAGCAGAAATGGTAGTGTGATTTGGTACAGATGGTGTGGTATTTACTATATGTCTTATGTACCTTTTGGGGATAATGATAAGTGAGAGTATGAGATATTTAGTATCATTTAGTTGTGTATGCTGGGATGGGATTGTGCTAAATCTAACTGCCCTATTAATCTGTGATAGGTTGCCTATCTTCAAAGAAGAAAAGGATTTATACGCATTGCCATGGAGATGGGCAAACCACTGGTTCCTGTATTCTGTTTCGGCCAGGTGATATGTTCTTCTTCTTTTGTTTCTTAGTTTTGGGTTATTCACTTCAATATTCGTGTGCTTCAATGCTGGCGAGGTCTTTAACTTTAACTTGAAATGTTTCCTATCCTATGTGACTATATCTATCACTCTATATGATTTAAATTTAAATGAGGACTGAAATTTGCATGCAAGGTATTAAGATACTCAATTGTCATATCTTTGATATATATTTTGTCTAAGGAAATCTTGTTTAATTTTATTATACGTTGCACTCTTTTAAGGAAAGATCATAGCTTTGCGTGTGGTGATGATATTACAAGCATTGGCTCATTCGGTTGAGTTCACAACTGGGATGTCAAGCTTCTCTTGTTTTTGATTTGTGGTATTATTTTGTAATCATGTTACTAATGTGGTTCGGAGAAACTCCTTTCTCGTGTGTGCTTCATTGTTGTCTTTTCAGAATTTTCCTCAGTAAAGTAACTGTCAATCTCCGTCTTGGTTGTGATACTTTTATCTTCATATTGTTCTTGCTTGTGTGCTCGTTTTGGTTGAAAAAATATCCTGATATGTGCTTACAGTTTTATCTTAATTCTGCAGTCTGATGTCTACAAATGGTGGAAGCCAAGTGGGAAATTATACTTGGAATTCTCTAGGCTCATTAAGTTCACCCCAATACTTTTCTGGGGCGTGCTGGGGTATGTTATGCGACCTTATTTTTTCAATTCACACCAGGAAGGCAGTATAAAATCTTGACCTCTTTGTTTGAGGTTCTATTATCTCCTACACCAGAAAGCCAGTGTTCAATCTCTGAAATGGCCTGCTACAGTCATTAGTCATGGTTAATATTTGCGAGATCATTTGCATATGAAAACTAGAACTAAATGGATCCAGTTTGCACACTATAGACCTATGTATGCCATTATATTACTTACTGCTAAAATTGGTTCCGTGCTCCTTTTTAGTAGAGCTGCCACTATTTCCACCAACCTTGAAATTGTATTAAACAGACTATGCAAATTGATTGTAGTGCCTGTGAGCAGTCATATGATGGATTGCAACCGGTCCCTAGAATGTACCATGGAAACGTCTTTCTTTTTGCCTGTCTTGTGTAATGCGATGGTGTTTCATTGCAGTTCTCCCATACCATTTCAGCGACCCATGCATGTTGTAGTTGGTAGGCCTATTGTGCTCAAGAAAAATCCAGACCCTACTGCCGAAGAGGTATATATACCAGTTGACCCTGTTAGTTTCTGTCTCGTTTTTTGCAATATTGGGACGTGAATTGTGCACTACTCATGCAACAAACATTGGGGTGTTTGGTTTTGATTTATTTATTGAACTTGCATGTTTTTCCTGAAGCTTGCTGAAGTGCACAGTCGGTTTATTGAAGCACTGGAACAACTCTTTGAAAGGCACAAAAAGAGGGTTGGCTATGATGATCTGCCGCTGAGAATTCTATAATGTTTGTCACTTGGCCGTACGCTGGGTAAATTTGTATAAAAGGATTTATTCCTTTCTTTTTCTTGCTTTCTCTCTCTTGTAACTGCATGTCTTGAAGAGAAGGAAGATAAATGGAAGTTGTAGTTTATGGACTGCTTCTTATTTTGATGAAGAAATTGCAATCTCTAATGTGTATATATTGGTCAATCATAATGGGCATATTTCTTACGATTGGAATATTATGAATATGATCACATCTAAAAGGAAATTTTCCCAAGTATATGGCAAGTCAATTATTGCAAGTCGATTCTCATTTAGCTATAGAAAAATTGCAAGGCGAATGGCGTGGGCTGTAGGTGTAGACTCTAAACAGCAGACAGAGACATCCTGAAGTATTATACTTCATCACATTATTCACTTTCAAAATTGCCTTCCCTTCAAATGTACCACCGGATTTTGGCTAGAAAATAAAAACATTCGAGCATGTGGATTTAATTATTTACTTTTTAAATTTACATCTTTACAAATTACATAAAAAGGGCGAAGTCGTTGTATTTCTTCTGAAAGTTTTTTAAAATATATGAAAAATCGTTAGTGTAATGACTCCATATGTAACAAGGCAAGAATAGAATGGGGGAAAAGAATATAACATAATGAAGCTTCCGAAACTGGCATCATTATCAAAGACGTGCACAAACATGCAGAAGACCCATTAAACTAATTAATTATAATATCCTCTAATACTTTATATGAGTTGGAAAAATAATAAATGCAGAACACATTTGTATAGCTTGTTCATAGTCAAAATATTGGACACGTTTAAAAGTATCAATATTTTAAATTGTATAAGTTGCACCTCATTGCACGATCTAACTTTTATAATACACACACATCACATTTATGAGTAATTATTTGAAGCTGTGCATAATGTCAATATGTCAATGTCCATCTCTTTATATGACTAATTATTTGAAGTTGTGATTGAAACATTTCGTACGATCAGTTGGCCACTTCAGTTTATACAGTTGGTAATTAGCCTTTTGCTTTCGACAACCAGTTTGTGGTATATCTTGTCTTAACAACCTCAAATTGCGGGGAGAAATTCAAAAATAGCCAAATTTATAAGTGGTCATTCAAAAATAATTAAAATTTAGTCACTTTTCATATAAAGATAAATCTGAACAAAAACACTGTTCAAAATTCGAAAAATACTCCAGCATAAGTATACTATACTGGAGTTCCAACAAAGTATACCGGTCCAGTATATTATGCTGGAAGTTCATACACATGTGCTCGAATCTCCAGTATACTATGCTGGAACTTACCGCGTGTTGGAGTTCCTGCATAATATGCTGGAAGTTCATACACAAGTGCACCGAACTCCAGTATATTATGCTGGACCGATATCTGTTGCAGCAAAATAATGGCTATTTTTCAATGACTTAGCAAACGCTGCCTATTTTTGAATGATCAGTCCGAAAACTGGCTAGCCCGTGCTAGTTTTACCAAATTGTAAGTAGCAATGAAGGTAAAAATTGCACGGAGCGCCCTATTTGGTCGACCCCATTTAACCTATACCCATTGTTTAAAGAAGTTTTAACTTGCACCCACTGTTTAAACAACTTCAGCTCCTCCTTCGTTTTCATAATGCTGAAGATTGAGATATTGTTATGCGTTCTAGCTTGTTGATTCATATATATCTGCTTGTCCCATTATGTTTAATTTGGTCTTATTCACAATAATTTAAACTTCTAGATATTTTAGCTTTACAGGCACGTTGCTTTTTGGTTCTAATTTATCTGTAGTAACTTGTTTTCATGTCGAAAATATTTTTCATTCTTCAATCTTTGAAATGAACAACATCAATCGCTGCTAATGATGGTCTATTTTAAATTCATTGTTGTTTTAGAACTTCAGCTCTAAGAATGCTGAAGTTCAGCAAATATAAAAAAAAAAATTCAGCTCATGCTGAAGTTCAGCAAATACAAAATAAACTTCAGCCCTGAAGTTCATCACAAACAGAACAAAGCTTCAGCTAAAACATGCTGAAGTTCAGCAAATACAGAATAAAGCTTCAGCTAAAACATGTTGAAGTTTAGCAATTACAAACAAAGCTTGAGTTACTAGAATGCTGAAGTTCAGCAATTACAAACAAAAACTTCAGCCAACACATGTTATTTTATTGAACTAAAGTTTGCCATTTGCACTATGAGCTGAAGTTTGCGTGATTACCTTTGCAAGTCAGGCCAAACTTCATGCAAAATATCTGAAGTTTTGCTCCACTTCAGGCAAAATTTTTTGCTACTTCAGGCCCGTATGCCTAAAGTTAAGCGAAAAGTGGGTACGCTTGTAAATTTTTTTGCAAAGCGGGTATAAGTTAAAACGTGACCCAAAAAGCGGGTATAGATGCAAATGCCCCAATATGAGCAATCTCTCGTTTCTTTTTCCAGCTACTATTTTACTGATTTTTTTTCCTTAGATTTTTAGATATTTAAATTTTTTTTACATATAATAAATTCTGATCATATATTTTCTCTTTTAGTTTCCAAATATGTAAAGTCTATATTTAAAAAAAGTTAAGAAATCTGATCTTCGAATTTATTAAAAAATTAGATATATTGACCTCTTAGTATTACTGCCTTGCCATCTTTTTTAAAACGGAGGCACGCAGTCAAAGCTGGAGCCAGGATTTCAAATTCTAAATTTTAGTACACGACTTCAAGTATTAGTAACTGGATTCTAAATTTGATATTTGTACATCTTTGATGAATTTTAAACACCAAATATACTGTTTGAACTAAAGCTACTAGGTTCAACCGAACTCCTAGTTCGACTTGTGCCTCCGCTCCTGCATGCATTATGTTATTTGAACTTACTTTGTAATATTCGTAGCGAATAAATGTTGCGATATATACTATTAACAATCGATTTTGGTTTGGATATAGTATTTATTATAGAATAATTGTTTATTCAATTTTAATAAAGTTTTAAATAGATCATATATTCGTTTGTATCATTTACTTGTATAGTAGATGATTTAGTGATAGAGTTTAGCTTATACATGGAAGATTAAATCATCAGTTCTTATAAGTATAAAGATCATGTTCACAATCAAATGATGGAATTGGACGAACCATCAGGAATGATTGTAGCACAATATTAAATATAATCTATCTTGATTATGAGAATGATTTAATTCTGACTTCTTGTGCTAATACATTTTTGTATGTATTGAAAGGACCAAGCAGAGATAAATATTTTATACTGACTTAATAAAATAACTTCTCTAGCCACTAAACATACTTATACTCTTAATTTTGATATAATTATTATTAGTTGTATATATTATTTATTGTTTTGATTTATTAAAATGCGAAATTCTTTTGTGGATCAATATGCCTGGTAAATTGGACAATGATGATATACATTGGCGAAGTAATAGTTAGTTGAAGGAATCCATGTCTCGGTCTAGAGATTGATGATATACCTTTATGAAATCTTATAAGCTTTCATGTGTAAACCCTGTAGGTGAATTTTGTACCCATCACATGAAATAAGTTTAGCGAAAGTCTAAAGGAAATAATCAATGAATTAAATTGTCAGTAAATTAATTTATTTGATTTGTGTCTGAATCTTAACACGGGGAGTTAAGGCCTCATTTGTTTTTTTTTTAAGATTAAGACGTCTGAATCTGAATACACGTCTGAATATCAAGATGTGTATTAAGATTAAGAATCTGAATCTGAATACACATCTGAATATTAAGACGTGTAATAAGATCTGAATACTAAATGATTAAGAATGTTTGATTTTAACATATGAGGGTATAAAATTTACGTTTATTTAAAAATTAATAAACATAAAATTCAAATAATATACTAATTAATCTAATATTCCATCACTAAAATATATAGCTTTTTAAAATATGATAGTTGTTGGTGATGATAGCTATGGTAGTGCTTGTGAATACCGGCTAAAAGCAGTGGTTGGTGGTAGATTTGGTTGATGGTGGTAGTTTTGTGTAGTAGCTAGTTGTGATTGGTAGTGGTAGCTATTATGTGTCACGACCCAAAATCCACAATAGGTCGTGATGACACCTAACGCCGTCGTTAGGCAAGCCAAAGTTGATTTACCAATTTAATTACACATTTTAGTGTTTATCATAATTTTCCTTAATTGAACAGTTTAAAATAGAATTTACAAAGTAAATGAAAATATCTACACGAACCACAACAATGAATAACCCGAAAGAAACCCTCGAAACCTAGTGTCACAAGTGCATGAACAAATTTCTAAGATGTACAATAATAATACAACATATGTCCGAATGTAAACCTAGTGGACTGTGATGCGTATCCTGGAATGCAGCTCACAAAAAGTCTCCTCAACAGGTGCGCCTACGCGCCAAGATAATCCTCAATGAACCTGTGAGATCCTACACATTTAGTGCAGAAGTGCAGCATGAGTACGTAAATCAGCACGTACCCCGTAAGTATCAAGTATAACCTCAAAGAAGTAGTCACGAGAGGTCAACACTGACACTTACTAGAGGTCCAATAAAGAAATATAATAAAACATGAGTAGATATGAAGCATACGGAAATAGTGGAGTACATATGCAATTTCATAACTTTTTCAATTATTCCTTTTTAAAACATAAATTATTTTTCTCATTCTCGTGTTTTACCTTAATATCTTAGACCATGTAAATTGATCATATCATACCAAATTAATAATAAATACCATAAAATATCGGGCATCAATGGAAAAACTAGCTCGAGAATATTCGGCTACTAGCGGTATAACGCACGATTCTGTCGAGGTCGTTCGGCACGATCCAGAATAACGTGTACATTGTCGAGGGACGTGCGACACGATCCATGGATGCATCTATAGTGGCGAGGTCTTCGGCCCGCTCCACAAGAAAGGAGGACACTTTATGAACCTCCGGAATGAGAAGCTATCACAAGGCTAAACTACCCGAACATAAGCACAATTAGTAGCTACGCACGGACTCTCGTTACCTCGGGCGTACGTCACCCCCATAATTAGCAATAGATATTAATTTAATCACCTATGGGGTAAATTCCTTCTTACAATGTTAGATAAAGGACTTACCTCGTCTCAAAGCTTACTTTCCGGTCTCAAATTCACTCTAAAGCCTCAACTTGATGCCGAACAATTCAAAACTAGTCAAATGGTATATAAATTAATCAATACATGTTCAAAAGTTCATATCCTAACTATTAAAGTGACCCAAATTGAAGAATTCCTAAAATCCATCCCCGGACTCACGTGCCCGGATTCTGAAATTTTTTGAA
Source organism: Nicotiana paniculata (assembly GCA_005239505.1). Taxonomy (NCBI): domain Eukaryota; kingdom Viridiplantae; phylum Streptophyta; class Magnoliopsida; order Solanales; family Solanaceae; genus Nicotiana; species Nicotiana paniculata. The sequence goes on along the minus strand of ML335097.1, from coordinate 17,669 downwards.
GAAAGTTGTTACCCATAACCCCATGAACTCAAATATATGATTTTTACCTTATTCCATAATCATTTCCGTGGTTAAATCCCATTTTTATCAAAGCCCTAAGTTTTTCATCTAAACCCATGATTTTCACAAATTTTTTATATATGTTAATCTACCCATAATCTATGTATTTAACTCACATTGTGTAGAAATTACTTACCTCAAAGTGCTAGGTGAAAAACCTCTTCCAAGAGCTCCAAAAATCGCCCAAGAGATGAATGAAAATAATCCAAATGGTCTAAGTTCTGCATTTAATAAAGTTGTTGCACAGCTCGCGGATGTCGCATTTGCGACTCCTGGTTCGCAAATGCGAAGGTCGCAAATGCAAAACTGGGTTCCCCTGTGCAAGGTTGTAAATGCGACCAAAAACTCGCAAGTGCGATGGTCGCAAATACGACCCAATACTCCCAAATGCGAAGGCAGGCTGGTCGCAAATGCAACTGGAAATTTCGCAAATGTGAGTCCTTCCCAGATCAACCTTCTTTGCAATTGCAAATTCTTTCTAGCAAATGCGAACTAATTCTCGCATTTGCGATACCTGAGACACCAGCAAAGAAAAACCAGAAAAACTGAAGCCTTCTCACCATCCGAACACGTCTGAATCTCACCCGAGCCCTCGGGGATCCACCCCAAACGTCCACACAAGTCTAAAAAATCATATGAACTCACTTACACGATCGAAACACCGAAATAACATCTAAAATCACGAATCGGACGCAAAAACGCATGGATTAACTCATGAACTAAAAAATTCTAAAAATACTTCCGCGTGTCCGACTCCTATAAAATCAACTCGGAATGACGCCAAATTTTTGTGTGCAAGTCATAAATCACAATACGAACCTATTCCAAGGCTCAGAATCCTAAATGGACATCGATAACATAAAAATCTACTTCAAACCGAACTTAAAAAAATTCTTAAACCTTCAAAGTGCAACCTTTTCATAAAAAGCACCGAAATGCTCCCAGGTGATCCGATACTCAACCCGAACATACGTCCAAGTCTGAAATTATCATATGAACCTATTGGAACCTTCAAATCCTGATTCCGAGATTGCTTAATTAAAAGTCAAACTTTAGTCAATTCTTCCAACTTAAAGCTTCAGAAATTAGAATTTTCTTTCCAAATACATTCTGAACTTCCCGAAATCCAATTTTGACCATACGTACAAGGCATAATATCTAAAGCGAAGCTACTCATGGCCTAAAACTGCCGAATGACACGCCTGAGCTCAAAACGACCGGTTGGGTCGTTACATTATGATTAAGGATGGTAGTGGTGATAGTTAATAGTGGCGGGTGGTGGTCGTGGTAGTTGTGATTGAGGAAGATGGTGGTAGGTGGTGGTAGTTTATAATGATTGGCAGTGCCAGCTATGGTTGTTGATGGTGATGGGATAGTTAGTTGTGGTAGTTGAGGTGGATGAGTGTTGGTTGTCGTTGAGAATGATGGTGGTGGGAGTGATGGGGATGGTGGGTGGTGGTAGTTTATAATAGTGGCGGCTATGATTGAGGATGATGGTGGTGGTGGTTGAGTATGGTGGTGGTGGGTGGCATAGTGGTAGTTGATAATTATGATGACCCAAGGGGTCATCTTATGAATTAAGACACTATTCTGGGCTCATTAGCCTTCAAAAGAGAAATTTTATTTACCTCAATTTGCGTGCGCAGTCCAGGCATGAAACCAGAAAGCTTTTATGTGAAAACATGAGAAATAATAATTTTGAGAATTTAAAATTTGGTTTTAGTTGACTTTGGTCAATATTTTGAGCAAACGGATCCGGATCTGTGTTCCGACGATCCCGGGAGGTTCACAGTAAAATATGGGACTTGGGAATATGCCTGGAACTAAATTCCAAGGTCCCTAGCCTTAGAAACCAATTTTTGAAAAAAATTGTTTTGTTGGATTATTAAGGAAATAAAAAAATGAATTAATGTTGAAATAGTTGGTATCGGGCCCGTAGATTTGTTCCGGAGCCCTGTACAAGTTTGTTATGATATTCAAGTTCTATCTGTGAAATTTGGTGAGAATCGAAGAGGATTTGACGTGATTCAGACGTCCGGTTGAGAAATAGTGAAATTGAAGTGTTCTTGAGGAAAATCATGAGTTTGAGGTTAAATTCATAGTTTTGATGTTATTTTTGTTATTTGATCACACGAGCAAGTCTGTATGATGTTTTTAGACTTGTGTGCATGTTTGGTTGGGAGCCCCGAGGGCTCAGGTGAGTTTTGGGTAGGCTACGAAGTGATTTAGACTTAAGAAAACTCACATGTGCATCTGGTGTTTTGCACAGGCCTCTGATCTTGCAAATGCAAGATTAGGCTTCGCAAATGCGAGGGCTGCAGGCCTGGGAAATGCGACAATATTGTCGAAAATGCGAAGGAGTGCTAGGAAGGCTATCCTCGAAAATGTGAAACTTTGGCCGGAGTTGCGAAGGGCCCCAGATATCGAAAATGCGACATTTATATCGCAAATGCGAAGGCAGCAGAGACTTTGAAGGGTTCGTAAGATCGCATTTGCGATAACTGCACCCTGTTAAGTAGGATTTAAGATGGGATTTTCACCCATTTTTCAATTCTTTCAAACCCTAAACCTCCATAGACGATTTTCCAAAGACCCAAACTTCTAAATCATTGGTAAGTGATATCTAACTAGTTCCTTTCAATCCTTAAAACCTTTTTACAAGATCTCATCATAGAATCTAGAGTTTTCATGGTAAAAATTGGGATTTTTGGGTAGAACTTAGGGATTCCGAAATTTGGGAATTTAGACCTCGAATTGAGGTCGGATTCCAAAATCAATTGTATATCCGGGATCGAGGGAGAATAGGTAAACGGGTTTTGGTCCGAACTCGAGTTTAGACCAAGCAGGCCCGGGGTCGATTTTTGTCTTTTGATAGAAAAACATTGGAAAACCACAATTTTTCATTAAAGTTAATGCCTTTAGCAACAATTAATAATATTGAACCAATTGTGATTAGATTCGAGCGGGTTAGAGTCAAATTCTTAAGGAAAAGTTGTGCTTGAGCAGTGAATTGCTTGTGAGATCGAGGTAAGTATTTGGTTTAACCTTGACTTGAGGGAATATGAATCCCCAACTTAAATGCTATGTGGAATTTCATGTGAGTGGTGTATAGGTGAGGTGACGAGTATATATGCACCACCAAATTATCTGTTGAACATGATCCCTTCCCCGTTTCCAATTTATTTGATCCCTGGCTTAATTGTTTTATGATCATTGATGCCCCCATGTCTACTTGTTTTCGTCAACTTGTTGTTAAGTATTGTTTCAAGTATTATGGAAGTGTTGGTTGTTCCCTTGGCTTCATTGTGATACATAAAAGGGTGAGCTGGTTGACAGTGTTTTACTATATATTCCGGTTGGTTTCATTGTGAAATGATAATTGATGAAGTTTATGAATAGTACATTGTTATGCTTACAATTGTTGAGACATAAATATTGTGAAGGGATTTGACCTAAATTGTGAAATCTTTTTATAAATAAAGAGATGTGATTGTCTGGTGGGAGCGGGTCGCACGCCGCAACAGGAGAAATAAGGGTGATATATATAGGGGGAGGAAAAGGGTGGACCAGTGAGAGCGGGTTGCGCACCGCAACAAGGAGCAATAAGGGAGGATATTAAGGTTTTGCTGATTTTTAAACATAAAGACTGGAATACTCATTGTTTCATTGTTTTCATTTCATATTCTGCCCTTACCGTTATTTTAAATTGAAACTTGGAAATTTTCGTGAGGATTCGTTATAGCTGAGATCTGGAAAAGTTAACCGAGTTGTTTTATTTATTTGTTGCAAGTACTGTTTAATTTGTTATTATTCCCTTCTTGATTTATTATACATTGTATCCAGGTTATGTTATAAATACCCCGCCGTAGCCTCGTCACTACTTCGTTGAGGTTAGGATCAACACTTACCAGTACATGGGGTCGGTTGTACTGATGATGTACTCTGCACTTCTTGTGCAGATCCAAGTACCGGCCAGAGCTAGGTGAAAGTACTAGCTGATATTATTCGCACGGAGGCACGAGGTAGATCTGCTGGTGTCCGCAGATTCCTGGAGTCTTCCCTTTATTATTTAGATTGCTGTTTTATTTCATTCAAAGTAGAGATATATTTCTTTCAGCCAAATACTTGTAGTGTTCTTTAGTAGTTCGTGAATTGTGACACCAGACCCTGGGTAGTTATATAGTTATTATTAGTTCGTGGTTCGTTTCATCTTATCGAATATTATTCCTTATTGCATTTATTGGAAAGTATTAGATTTCCTTTTTATTTTAAATTGTTCTATGGTGTTAGGTGACATCACGATCCTGTGGGTTGGATGGGTCGTGACAAGTTGGTATCAAAGCACTAGGTTGCCTAGGTCTCACAATTCACGAACAAGGTTAATAGAGTCTGAAGGATCGGTATGGAGGCGTCTGTACTTATCTCTCAGAGGCTATAAAGTTAGGAACAAACTCAATTTTTACTTCTAAGGATTGGTATGGAGACGTCTGTACTTATCTCTCAGAGGCTATAAAGTTAGGAACAAACTCAATTTTTACTTCTACTCTGTCGTGTGATTCTTGTTATCTCTAACACTAATTGAACTCTTATATTCTCTCGCAGATGGAGAGAACACGTGCTTCCTCTTCCGCTGACCAACATTCAGGTCCTCCAGCAGCAGTAGCTCCTACTAGGGGCACATGTCGAGGCAGGGGTAGGACTCAGCCCATTGCTCAGACAGCAGCCCCAACTGTGGAGCCTAGATAGAGATTGATGAGGGGGCTCCATCTCAGACCGTTCCAGTGGGACCAGCTCAGGTCGCATAGGGGTTTATTGCTATCTTAGTGCTTCAGGATGCTTTGGTCCGATTAGTGGGCCTTATGAAGGGTGTAGCCCAGACTGGCACACTCCCCGTGGCAGCAGCCGTATCTCAGGCTGGAGTAGGGGTCCAAACTCTTGCTACCCACACTCCTGAGCAGATTACTCCTCAGATTTAGACCCCAGCAGCCAATCCAGTTGGGGTAGTTCAGCCAGTTGCTGCAGCACCGCTTGTTGATGGAGCAGTTATGTCCTCCAATGCTTTGTGGAGACTGGACAAATTTATCAAGCTTTTCCCTGTTCATTTCAGTGGTGCTACTTCAGAGGATCCTCAAGAATATCTTGATAGTTGTCATGAGGTTCTTCGTAACATGGGTATTTTGGAGACCAATGGGGTCGACTTCGCCGCTTTTCAGATGACTGGTTCCGCCAAGAAATGGTTGAGGGATTATTTGTTGACTAGACCAGCTGGGTCACCTTCTCTGACTTGGGATCGATTTTCACATCTCTTTTTTGGAGAAGTTTCTTCCTATCACCACTAGATAGGAGCGCCGCCGTCAGTTTGAGCGACTTCGGCAGGGTAGCATGACTGTCACCCAGTATGAGAATCTCTTTGTGGATTTGGCTAGACATGCTATTCTTTTGTTGCCCACAGAGAGAGAAAGGGTCAGGAGATTTATTGAGGGCCTTGCTCAGCCGATCAAATTGCATATGGCTAAGGAGACAGGGAGCAAGATTTCCTTTCAGGATGCGGCTAATGTGGTCAGGAGAGTTGTGATGGTTCTTGGACTGGGAGGTCAGGGTTCGGACAAGAGATCTCGCCATTACGGTAGATTCAGTGGTGTCTCGTCTGGAGGTGGGGATACTCAGGGCAGAAGCCATTCTTCTAGGCCATTTCAGTCAGCACTTCAGAGGTCTCATGGTGCCTCAGGTATCGTGGCTATTACTTGCCTTATTTTGATCAGCCAGCCCCTATCAGAGCACCTCCTATTTAGAGTTATTATCATGGTCAGCTGGTTCGTCAGGGTCAGCCTCAGTATCAGGATGGGTGTTATGAGTGTGGTGAGTATAGGCATATTCGGAGAGCTTGTCCAACATTTTTGGGTAATCAGCCTCAGGATCAGAGTTCACGTGCTATAGTTCTGGCACCAGCTGCAACACCACCTACCCAGCCAACCAGGGGTAGAGGTCAGGTAGTCAGAGGTAGAGGTTAGAATGTTAGAGGTGGAAGCCGGCCTGCTAGAGGTGGAGGTCCACCTATCAGAGGTCGTCCCAGAGGCATGGTTCAGGGTGATGGGGCCCCGCCCCGATTGTATGCATTTTCGGATAGACCCAAGGAGGAGTCCTCCGATGTTGTTATCACAGGTACCATTTCTGTTTGCAATAGATTCAGTTATGTTTGATCCGGGGTCTACTTATTATTATGTATCATTTTATTTTGCTTCGTATTTGGTTGTGCCCGGCGATTCCTTGAGTGTCCCTATTTATGTATCTACGCCCGTGGGGGATGCTATTGTTGTAGATCGTGTGTATCGTTCGTGTGTAGTATTTATTGAAGGTCTTGAAACTAGTGTAGACCTTTTTCTTCTTGACATGGTCGATTTTGACGTCATATTGGGCATGGATTGGCTATTACCTTATTATGCCATCTTGGACTCTCACACCAAGATAGTTACGTTAGCCTTGCAAGGGTTTCCTCGATTAGAATGGAAAGGACCTCCTGGTCATCTCCCCAGCAGAGTGATTTCTTATGCCAAGGCTCGTCTCATGGTTGAGAAGGGATGTTTGGCTTATTTGGCTCATATTCGTGATTCTAATGCAGAAGTCCCTTTGATAGATTCAATGCATATTGTTCGTGAGTTTCCCGAGGTATTTCTTGTAGACCTGTTGAGAATGCCACCCGACAGGGATATTGATTTTTGCATTGATGTGGCTCCGGGCACTCAGCCCATTTCTATTCCTCCATACCAGATGGCCCCACAATAGTTGAAAGAATTGAAAGAACAGTTGCAAGACTTGCTTGATAAGGGCTCATTAGGCCTAGTGTTTATCCTTGGGGTGCACCGGTTTTGTTCGTGAAGAAAAAGGATGGATCAATGAGAATATGTTTAGATTACCGGCAGTTGAATAAAGTCACCATCAAGAATAAATATCCAATGCCGAGAATTGATGATTTATTTGATCAGCTTCAGGGTGCCAGGGTGTTTTCAAAAATTGATCTGAGATCGCGCTACCATCAGTTGAAGATTAAGGCGTCCGATGTTCCTAAGACAGCCTTTCGGACGAGGTATGTGCACTATGAATTTCTGGTGATATCTTTTGGTTTGACTAATGCCCCAGAAGCCTTTATGGACTTGATAAATTGGGTTTTCAAGCCTCATCTGGATTCCTTCGTAATAGTGTTCATTGATGATATTCTAATATTGTCACGCCCCAAAACCGAGGGACGAGACCAGTACCTAACCAGGTGAACCCGGTCAAGCGGACCTGGAGTTCCTTTCCTACCCAACGCGTTTCCCCCGTATATACAATGCACCATATAACAACTTAGGACTTAAGCGTGGATTTACAGACTTAAGTTCATTTCTCTTTTAGAATTTCAACAATTTGATTCCCAAAGCATACACAATACATACATAACTTTCCAATACGGGCCACGATTTCCGAATACATACAGTGACTACCAAAAATACATATATACACCCACATCATGTCTACGAAGCCTCTACGAATACTAGGAATTTATTCAATACTTTGTCGGCAACAAGGCCCCGGCTATACCTTACAATACATAATAGACTCAAAAGAGATGACATGAATTACACACGGCCCCGGGAGGAAGTGGGGCTCACCAGTACTTGCTGAAAGATGAGGAGGAGGCACCACTAACGGCGAACTGAGCTACATGCTATGGACCCACCTACATCCATATAAAAGATGTAGCGCCCCCGGCAAAAGGGGCATTAGTACTGTGGAATAGTACTAGCATGTATGAGCAAACTTTACTCAAAGTAAAATCAAGAAATGCACAGATAGAAAGCAGTTAAAGGAACCAACACATAGTGCACAGTGATATAGAAACAAGTACCATTGAGAGCCTTACAGATTCTAATTTCAACACAATCACATTTCAGCTTTATTACATTCTGTTGCAGCGTGCAACCCGATCCCACCTTACATTTCTTGTTGCGGCGTGCAACCCGATCCCACCTTACATTTTACACTCTACCCTTGTTACCTCTCCACCTTTATTACTTCGTGTTGCGGCGTGCAACCCAATCCCACCATACAATATTACACTTCACCCTTATTACCTCTTCACCCTTATTATTTTGTGTTGCAGCGTGATACCCGATCCCACCAGACTATCACATTTCATAGCAAACAATAACAACCCACAATTCAATCACAGGTCTTCGTATCATCAAGAGTAAAATTTCAGAACACCCAAACAATCATGTGTTCACAATAGTCTTTATCATCAATTAATTCTACCACAAAGGTATTCATCAACAAGAACATAAATTCATTACAACCAACAATCCATATGAAGTTAAGCCACAATAAACCTTGCCGATAATGAGTCATATACGATATTTCCATGGTCATTTAGTTCAATTAGATCAACTCACAATTCCCATTCATCACTTGTTACATAGCCCTTATCACTTATATACATTTACACATTTGGGTTTGTCATCATTCTTTCATACCAACACACTCAAGCATTTAACGAACCTTGCACATGTTAAAGTAATCACATAGAAGTCACCTTTCACAATCTCAATTATCACGCAAATCGACTAAGACAAATCAGAGAATGCAATCTCACACCTCAACAAAACCGGGAAATCAATTCACATATACTCAGCAAGAAACTCATACCAAATGTTTGGACACCAACAAGGTGATTCTACGAAGATTAAAGTTAGCCATACATACCTCAAAGAGCTTTTTCCTTAAGTTATACCATACACCAACACCTTTAGCAATAAAAATCTATAACGAGAAAGCGGAAATCAATTAATAATTAGGAAGATTACCCATGGAGTAACTCTCTTAGGAATTCCATCAACCACCTAACATGTGAAGTAGACTACAAGGTTTAAAAATGGCAATTTCTTCTTCCCTCCCCCAAATTTTAACATGAACTACCCAAATTGGTTCTTTAATATCACATACTACAACTTAGTCCCACATGGATGGACTATTTCACTTTTTATTTTCAAGACCCAACCTATGTGTGTTTTATTCTTACTCAAAATCTGGAAAATTGGGAAAATAGGGTGAAGACTTACCTCTGTGAGTGAAAACATGTCAATAACTTGATAATTTCCGGGCTTGAGTGATTTTGGAAAACCCAATTGGATGATGTCGAAACCTTCTCTCTCAAGAACTCTCTTCTTTTCTCTCTATTTTTTGTCAGAAATTTGTTAAAAATGAAGGGAATAGGTGTTTTATAAAACAGGGGGTCAGGTTTAAAATTTAGAAAATAGGAACCCCGACACAGAAATGCGGTCAGGAATGCGATTGCATTCCTGCTGTGCAGTCCGCATTCCTAGCCGCATAGTTGGCCTTCAACTGGGCCAAAATAGGAACCACGCTGCCCAGGTATGCGACCATTATGCGGTCCGCATACCTGTTATGCGATCTCATAGTGCGTCGCATAACCTCCCTCGCAAAAATCGTGGGGCAAGAATGTGACAACTATGCGGTCCGCATACCCAAAATGCGATCGCATTCCGGACCGCATAGTTTTTCTCAATTTGGACAGGCTACTGTCTAGGTATGTGACAACTATGCGGTCCACATACCTGTTATCCGATCCCATAGTGCGTCGCATAATGCGCAATTTCTGGAAAATTTCTCAAGTTCTGGGATACTTTTTACTCAAAATAGGACCGTTTTAAGAATTTCTATAGTTATAGCAGCACAGGGACCTATTCGGGCGTTATTTTAGACATAGAAATTTTTACGGGTCTTTACAAATATACTCCCGCAACCGGGAGGAACATGAGCAGTACCTTCGGATAGCGCTCCATACTTTGAGGGAAAATCAGTTGTATGCAAAATTTGCAAAGTGCGAGTTCTGGTTGAATTCACTAGATTTCTTGGGTCGCATCGTATCAGCAGAGGATATTCAGGTAGATCCTAAGAAGATAGAGGCAGTCAAGAACTGGCCTAGACCCACCTCAACCACTGAAATCAGGAGCTTCTTGGGTTTGGTGGGTTACTACCGTCGTTTTGTGGAGGGGTTTTCATCTATAGCAGCCCTAATGACTAAATTGACCCAAAAAGGTGCCCCGTTCAAATGGTCGGACGAGTGTGAGGCGAGCTTTTAGAAGTTCAAGACATCCTTGACTTCATCACCGGTGTTGGTGTTACCATCAGGTTCAGAATCTTTCACGGTATATTGTGATGCTTCCCATGTTGGGCTTGGAGCGGTATTGATGCAGGAGGGCAGGGTGATTGCATATGCGTATCGGCAGTTGAAAGTCCATGAGAAGAATTACCCTGTCCATGACTTAGAGTTGCCAGCCATTGTTCACGCATTGAAGATTTGGAGGCACTATCTTTATGGTGTGCCGTACGAGGTTTTCACGGATCATCGCAGTCTCCAGTACTTGTTCAAGCAAAAGGATCTTAATTTGAGATAGAGGAGATGGTTAGAGTTACTAAAAGATTATGACGTCACTATATTGTATCATCCGGGGAAGGCCAATGTAGTGGCCCATGCATTGAGTATGAAGGCGGTGAGTATGGGTAGCCTTGCATATATTCCAGTCGGTGAGAGACCGTTAGCTTAAGACATTCAGACTTTGGCTAATCAGTTCGTGAGGCTGGATAGCTCGCCCAATAGTGTTTTATCTTGTATAGTCGCTTGGTCTTTCTTATTTGAGCATATTAAAGATCGGCAGGACGATGACCTGTATTTGATGGTCCTTAGGGACACAGTTCGGCACGGTGGTGCCAAGAAAGTTACAGTTGGAGATGACGGGGTTTTGAGGATGCATGGTCGTATATGTGTGCCTAATGTTGATGGGCTTTGTGAATTGATCCTTGAGGAGGCTCACAGTTCTAAGTATTCTATTCACCCAAGCGTTGCCAAGATGTACCAGGACCTGCGACAACATTATTGGTGGAGAAGGATGAAGAAATATATTGTTGCTTATGTGGATAGTTGTTTGAATTGCCAAAAGGTAAAGTATGAGCATTAGAGACCCGATGGTTTGCTTCAGCATATAGAGATTCCTAAGTGGAAGTGGGAGCGTATCACTATGGACTTTGTTATAGGACTCCCACGGACTCAGAGGAAGTTCGACGTCGTTTGGGTTATTGTGGATAGGCTGACTAAATCAACACATTTCTTTACAGTGGAAAGTACTTATACTTCGGAGCAGTTGGCAGAGATATATATTCGAGAGATTGTTCGCCTTTACGGTATGCCCGTGTATATCATTTCTGATCGAGGTACACAGTTTACATCGCACTTTTGGAGGGCAGTTCAGCATGAGTTGGGTATGCGAGTTGAATTGAGCACAACATTCCATCCTTAGACGGACGGGCAGTCCGAGCATATTATTCAAATCTTGGAGGATATTCTCTGTGCCTGTGTTATTGATTTTGGAGGTTCTTGGGATCAGTTCTTGCCGTTAGTGGAGTTTGCCTACAATAATAACTATCAGTCAAGCATTTAGATGGATCCCGATGAGGCATTATATGGTAGACGGTGCAGATCACCAGTTGGATGGTTTGAGCTGGGAGAGGCTCGGTTATTGGGTACAGACTTAGTTCAAGAGGACTTAGATAAGGTCAAGGTTATACAGGATCGCCTTCGTACAACTCAGTCTAGACAAAAGAGTTACGTCAACCATAAGGTTCACGATGTAGAATTCATGGTTGGAGAAAGGGTATTACTTCGGGTATCGCCCATGAAGGGTGTTATGAGGTTTGAGAAGAAGGGCAAGTTGAGCCCTAGGTATATCGGGCCATTTGAGATTCTTGATAGAGTGGGGAAGGTAGCTTATAGACTTGCATTGCCTCCAGGGTTATCCTCAGTTCATCTGTTATTCCATGTATCCATGCTCCGAAAATATCATGGTGACTCGTCCCACGTGTTAGATTTCAGCTCTGTCCAATTGGACAAAGATTTGACTTATGAGGAGGAGCCAGTAGCCATTTTAGACCGACAGTTTTGTCAGTTGAGGTCAAAGAATTTCCCTTCAGTCCGAGTGCAGTGGAGAGGTCAGCATGTTGAGGCAACTACTTGGGAGTCCGAGTCGGACATGCAAAGTACATATCCCCACTTGTTTGCCAGTTCAGGTAATTTTCTATGTCCGTTCGAGGACAAACGTTTGTTTTAGAGGTGGAGATTGTGAGTCATCTTATGAATTAAGACACTATTCTAGGCTCATTACCTTAAAAAATAAATTTTATTTATCTCGATTTGCATGCGCAGTCCGGGCACGAAACCGAAAAAGCTTTTATATGAAAACATGAGAAATAATAATTTTGAGAATTTAAAATTTGGTTTTAGTTGACTTTGGTCAATATTTTGAGCAAACGGACCCGGATCTGTGTTCCGACGATCCCGGGAGGTCCGCAGTAAAATATGGGACTTGGACCTATGCCCGAAACTAAATTCTGAGGTCCCTAGCCTTAGAAACCGATTTTTGAAGAAAGTTATTTTGCTAGATTACTGAGGAAATAAAGAAATGAATTAATGTGTGAAATCGTTGGTATTGGGCCCGTATTTTGGTTCCGGAGCCCGGTACAAGTTTGTTATAAGTTCTATCCATGAAATTTGGTGAGAATCGAAGATGATTTGACGTGATTCGGATGTCCGGTTGAGAAATAGTGAAATTGAAGTGTTCTTGAGGAAAATCATGAGTTTGAGGTTAAATTCGTATTTTTGATGTTAATTTTGTGATTTGATCGCACGAGCAAGTCGGTATGATATTTTTAGACTTGCGTGCATGTTTGGTTGGGAGCCCCGAGGGCTCGGGTGAGTTTTGCGTAGGCTACTGAGTGATTTCGACTTAAAAAAACTCAGTTGTGCATCTGGTGTTTTGCACAGGCCTCTGATCTCGCAAATGCGAGATCAGGCTTCGCAAATGCGAGGGGAGCAGGCCTGGGAAATGCGATAATATTTTCGCAAATGCGAAGGAGGCCTGGGAAGGCCATCCTCGCAAATGCAAAACTTTGACCGGAATTGCGAAAGGCCCCAGATATTGCAAATGCGACATTTATATCGCAAATGCTTGCGAACCCCTAATCGCATTTGCGATAACTGCAGCCTGTTAAGTAGGATTTAAGACGGGATTTTCACCCATTTTTCAATTCCTTCAAACCCTAAACCTCCATAGACGATTTTTCAAAGACCCAAACTTCTCCAAATCATTGGTAAGTGATCTCTAACTAATTCATTTCAATCCTTAAAACCTTTTTACAAGATCTCATCATAGAATCTAGAGTTTTCATGGTAAAAATTGGGATTTTTGGGTAGAACTTAAGAATTTCGAAATTTGGGAATTTACACCTCGAATTGAGGTCGGGTTCCAAAACCAATTGTATGTCCGGGCTCGAGGGAGAATGGGTAAACGGGTTTTGGTCCGAACCTCGAGTTTAGACCAAGCGGGCCCGGGGTCGATTTTTGTCTTTTCATAGAAAAAATTGGAAAACCACGATTTTTCATTAAAGTTAATGCATTTAGAAACAATTAATAATATTGAACCAATTGTGATTATATTCGAGTGGGTTAGAGGCAAATTCTAAAGGAAAAGTTGTGCTTGAGCAATGAATTGCTTGTGAGATCGAGGTAAGTGTTTGGTTTAACCTTGACTTGAGGAAATATGAATCCCCAACTTAAATGCTATGTGGAATTGCATGTGAGTGTTGACGAGTATCTATGCACCACCAAATTATCTGTTGAACATGATCCCTTCCCCGTTTCCAATTTATTTTATCCCTGGCTTAATTGTTTTATCATCATTGATGCCCCCATGTCTATTTGTTTTCGTCAACTTGTTGTTAAGTATTATGGAAGTGTTGGTTGTTCCCTTGGCTTCATTTTAATACATAAAAGGGTGAGCTGGTTGACAGTATTTTACTATATATTCCGGTTGGTTTCATTATGAAATGATAATTGATGAAGTTAATGAATAGTACATTGTTCTGCTTACAATTGTTGAGACATAAATATTGTTAAAGTCTTTGACCTAAATCGTGAAATCTTTTTATAAATAAAGAGATGAGATTGTCTGCTGGGAGTCGGTTGCACGCCGCAACAAAGAGTGATAAGGGTGGACATGTGGGATCGGGTTGCACGCTGCAACAGGAGAAATAAGGATGATATATATAGGGAGGAGCAATAAGGGTGGACCGGTGGGAGCGGGTTGCGCACCGCAACAAGGAGAAATAAGGGAGGATATTCATATTTTGCTGATTTTTAAACATAAAGACTGGAATACTCACTGTTTCATTGTTGTCATTTCATATTCTACACTTACGGTTATTTTAAATTGAAACTTGTAAATTTTCGTGAGGATTGGTTATAGTTGAGATCTGGAAAAGCTAACCGAGTTGTTTTATTTATTTGTTGCAAGTACTGTTTAATTTTTCATTATTCTCGTCTTGATTTATTATACATTGTATCCATGTTATGTTATAAATACTCCGCCGTATCCTCGTCACTATTTCGTCGAGGTTAGGATCGGCACTTACCAGTACATGTGGTCGGTTGTACTGATGATGTACTCTACACTTCTTGTGCAGATCTAGGTACCGGCAAGAGCTAGGTGAAAGTAGTAGCTGATATTATTCGCACGGAGACACGAGGTAGATATGCTGCCATCCGCAGATTCCTGGAGTCTTCCCTTTATTATTTAGATTGCTGTTTTTATTTCATTCAAAGCAAAGGTATATTTCTTTCAGCCAAATACTTGTAGTATTCTTTAGTAGTTCGTGAATTGTGACACCAGACCTTGAGTAGTTATATAGTTAGTATTTGTTCGTGGTTCGTTTCATCTTATCGAATATTTTTTCTGATTGCATTTATTGGAAAGTATTAGATTTTCTTTTTATTTTAAATTGTTCTATTGTGTTTAAGTAAACTTTTAATAGAAAAGGTTAGTTAAGTTCTAACATTGGCTTGCCTCGCAAGTATGCTGTTAGGCGGCATCACGATCTCGAGTGTTGGGAGTTTGGGTCGTGACAATAATGGTAGGAGGTGGCGGCAATTAATAATGAATATAGATGATAGCACTTTAATGAAATTAAGTCTCTGTTATAAATCTTAATGATACAGACCTATACATGCTCATTAAGTGGTTATGAAGTAAAAAAAATACTTAACAATTAAGATCTAAACAATGAAGATTCAGACTTTAAAAACAAACACACTTAATATTTGAGATCTGAATGATTAAGATTCAAACCTCCATTAAGTGCAAACAAATAAGGCCTAAATAAAGTTTAATGGAAGAATTTCGAAATTGAATTGAGGAGTGCAGTCATGAATTTTTAGTGGAATAATTCGTAATTTATTATGGTAGTATGAATTCGGATATTTCGAATTAAGTCCATACTAGGAAGCCTCGTTAATTAAATATTTTCGTCCCTATTGTGCCCGAATAATATGATTAAATGGAATCATATTTCTTGGTGGAAAAGGAAGACCCAAAAGATTTAGGGAAAGGTTTTAAACCCTAAAAATCTTATTCCATAAGGAGGCAATGGTTTTTACTATACGATTTTCGTAGGAGAAACTCGCCCACACGAGTTTTGCCAATTTCGGTTATTATTTGGGTCACACAACAAAAGACTGTAGAACTAGAGGATGATCTCGTGGATGGTGTTTGCTCTCACTCGAAGGCTCTTTTCTCGATCTCGGTCACGCTTCAAGAAGTAAATATCGATTTTATATTTGATTAAAATCTGTGATTATGTGTTGTCTATATTACATGCAAGTTATCCTGGCTATTTGCTTCCGTTGTATATACCTTTTTTCCATCAATAAACGTATTAATTAAAGTAATTATTGTGAAAAGTTAATTATAAAAGAAAACATCATATCAAAATATAAGACTTGAAGTGTTAAAAAAATTCACACTTATAACTTATAAGTGAGTAACATCAATTTGATTACTTTCAAAAACAATATAACAAATTCAGTGTAATTCCATCCGGAATCTGGGGACATATTTCAAGAATTAGAAAAACAGTAGTACATGCAAATTATGTTGAAGAAGAGTTTCTTTTTGCAGAAAAATAGAGGAACTCCTCCAACAATAACCAGTATCAGCAATCCATGAGATTCCTAGAGCTGCTCGTTGTTGCATTAATGCATGTTCTTAAAACGCTGATCATAATTGTTGTTGTCTTATTCCTTGCACTTGAATGTATTAATTAATCTCCTTGGATATTCTGCAAGGCACCATTTGAACAGTATAAACTTTCTTTTTTCATCTAGGGTGTGTTTGGTACGAAGGAAAATATTTTTCATGAAAAATATTTTCCTAAAAAATGTTTCATGAAAAATAAGTGGTTTTATCATTTCAGTCTGGACGACACGTTGGGACAATGTCTGAGCATCCATGACTCCCTCGAAGCCCATCTGTAGCATCACAAACCTCTGGCGCATAGCGGACACTGAGAGCGCAATATCATGCACGAGTGGATGTAAAGGAACATAAGTTATATGCTTCAAGCTGAATCAATATCGCACGATAAGGAATGAAAGAAGGGAGATTATCCTAATAGTTTTGTAGCCTCTCGAAGATAAGTACAGACGTCTCCGTATCGATCCGCAAGACTCTACTAAACCTGCTTATGAATTGTAGCACGTATGAACCTAGGGCTCTGATACCAACTTGTCACGACCCAAAATCTGTCCAAAGGAGTCGTGATGGCACCTAGTCTCTTAACTAGGTAAGCCTAACATTAACAGAAATAACATTGATATTCACTAACTTCAACTTAGATAACTATGAACAATTACAATTCCCAAAACTGGTAGTACAAGTCATAAGCCTTTCTAGGAGTAGTTATACAAAATGAATACATTACTGTTCCAAAACAAAAAGAAACAATGAAAATGATTACAACAGAAGGCGACTCTGAGGCCTGCGAACGCAACAGTAGGTTTACCTTGAGTCTCCACAGCAATGATCCGCACAACCACTATCGACCAAATACCTGGACCTGTATAAAAATGTACAGAAGTGTAGCATGAACACACCACAGCGATGCCCAGTAAGTATCAAGACTAACCTCAGTAGCGTAGTGACGAGGAACAGTCAAGACACCTATTGGTCAATTAAGTTTAATAGGATATGATAATAAACTATCAAGATAAAGATAACAAAGTAATGTCAATAGTAGGGAGAGATCAAACTACAAACAGTAGAGACAATAAAGGGACACACGGATGGTAACGAAAGATAACCAAGTAAATTAACACAAACATATGTGGGACACAGACAAGTAAAAATGTGCTCAAATAAAGAAGGCGATATTAACTCAATCAATCACATCATTTTTAATACACATCCCAACCATCTTAATCCTCGGTGCCTCATATCATAAATCTCAATTTCCAAACCTTTAACACACATGGCACCTTGTGCCCACATATTTCCATCTCACTTTGCACAACAAAATCCATGTGCTACCCAGTACATAATGTCCATAACTAATGCAATTAAGATGTTCAAGGAGTCTCGTTTATATAACATAAAATAAATTACAGTTTCTAAACCAATTAGGAAATCAACGAGAAAAGATGAAGTTATTTTTAGAAATCATTTGAATGA